>JARACY010000061.1:0-168239 GCA_029255725.1 Scrobipalpa atriplicella
TCAGTCAATCTTTCTTGGCAATCGGCGTCAGGAATCATTTGCTTGTATCTTTTATTTAGTAGTTTATTTATTTAGGTTTGTTACTTCTATATGTCTGCTAGAGGTAGCAGATGGACAGAAGTAAATGACAAAAGAGTAAGTTTCGCATTTACAATAAAATATAAGTAAAAGATTCACTACGCCAAATGCTAATACTGCATAATATGTCTGTAATTTTATTGGAAACGCCCTTTCAGACCAGAGCATAAAAGTACAAATATTTCTTGGGAAAAAATAGGCGTGTGGGTGTTACTAGCACAGACCGGCTTTGCACAAAGCCCTACCACCTACACAAATATCGATTTGTAAAAAACGTGCAAGAACGTTATATCGGAAAGTAAATTTTTAATTAAAACGTCGTGCATCAATCAGGTTGGCTATAAAAGGATTGGTTAAGGATTTTAATTTACAGGGTACGTGCCACGTCTGAGTTCCAACAGTAATTGTAAAGTACACAGTTAAGTAAAAACAAGAACGAGACATTTTAAGAAACACTTCTAAGCAAAACAGAGTCTGCAAACTGCAATGAAAAATTGACAGAGAAACTGCAATGAAAATCGGCTGTTTACCGCGGGAAAATACCTCATTCCTACGGGAATACTCATGTAGAGGGAAACCGCTGACGAAACGCTAGTAGGTATTTTTTCCTTTATGAACATGTAAATTTATTTCGCATTTATCTTTCAAAGAACCATCCGAATCGTAAAACACGTTATTACGAACATGAAACGCTTTTCAAATATTCGAAAAGGTTCCAATGTGCGAATAAATGTTCATGCTATGCGAGACTTGGAAATAAATACAGATGAGGCACAGACTAAATAACTGAATAGGACCAGGCTTTGATACTTGTTTGATATCATAAGCATTAGAAAACAGCATTATCTGATTGGTATCTAATATGACGGTTTCTAGCAAAGAAAGGCGGTAAATGAATTGGAACGTTTAGCAAAATATTACATTGCTAAAATACCTTTTATTTTTCTTCTAAGATTACCTAAGCCGTCTATTTTCTACAAAGTCTTTTTCTTGTCGTGTGGGTTTTCAAGTCAAACGACCCGATGAACCATGGTTCAGACTTTTTAAACCGCCTAATAGCACTGACATGGTTTATCTACAAGGTGTAGAGTCCGGTTACGTCCAGTCTCACATCATCAAACTTGATAAATCTCGTAGCCCTTCGCAAGCGTAGTTTTCTCCTATTACTTGTCAGTGGCGAGAAGCGAAGAAAGTGGGTAGGGTTATTTAATTTACACCGGCTGCTTTCTCTGTTAGAACCCTGTTTATTGGACGTAGTGCTCAGATGAAAGCGAATATGGGAGATGTTTGTAAGCACATGGTGGTTCACTAATGCTTTCTGTTGTGCTTTCCATGTGTGGTAATCAAAATAACAAAACAAGCACTTTGTATTAATTAAGACTGTTAGTCAAACAGACATAAAATCTAGCCTGTATTTTCTGACGAAGTACCTATGCAAACAAAATAAACTATTGCCGATAGTTTTTAAACTTTTGATCCGCATAAAGATATTAATGCCATATTTTTAACTGCAAACGAAAACGTGCCGATATAAAGGGTATTAACCCAACCTGACGCCATAGTTACGTGCCAAAATGCAGTACTTAGGGAGTTTTATGTGAATTATTTTTTATGCTATTATTACTTATGCTAGAAATTTTATGCGTAATTACTTATGCGTTATTACTTATGCTAGAAATTTCAGATGATTAAAAGTACCTACATATAGAAAGTTAGGTATGTGAAATCATACCAGAAACTGCATCATTGTCCTTACCTGAAAATAAAGAGAAATATAAAATTAATGTAAGTCACATCATAGCATATATTTCAGGCATTAAATTCTAAAGAACCAAATGTTTTATTAGAAACTGCATCGCTCTACTCGTTTCTTAATTAATATTTGTATCTGTTCTTTAAAGTGCCCATTTGCTTTCAAATAACACCTTAACACGTGTAATTCCATTGGAACTACATACGAGTAGTATCAGAGCAGTTCAAGCTTAACCGTATAACTATGTGGTGGTCCGGAGTTACGTAACTGAGGGTTCGCGAGCGCTATCGCTGAGTGCAGGGAAGTGCAGTTAGTTTAGTTGCCGTTCTAGTAGATACTGAGCGAGTAGATTAACAGCTGACCTGTATTTAGCTGCTCCACTTCGGAGTGTTTGAGATTGAGGTGTATTCAATTTATTAGGTTTACTGTTTTGGCAGCGTTTTGTACTAAGGATCTTTATTTATGTGTCCATTCTAGACATCAGAAGTATACTGCTGGCCATGGGTTTGGACCTACCTCAGTTGGCGCCACTTGCCATACTCGCAACAATCTGAGGCAGGCGGATTGGCGAGCTCAATGCAAGATGTACCTTAGGTATATTATTTACAAAGGACACAGTTACTGCCTATCCCGTGGATTTACCACGGGAAAAGATAAACGATATTCTAACCGGCATCACTTAGGCAGAATCTAAACATTAATTATCAAATAGGTATCTATCGATTTGTTAATTTCTATTAAGAGTATCAAACCTAGCTAGACATACCTATGAAATATTAAAATTGCTTGGTAAACTTAGATCGAGGTCGGACGATCGGGTTTATGAGGAAGTGATAGAAGTTTATATAAAAACTTTCTAAATATACCTAAAACTACTAATACTCGTTGCAAATACTAACATAGTTCAAAGTGAAAGGTGTAATATTATAACATAGCAGTAACCTAACTGTTAAAACTGTAGTTCTGGAAAGAATCTAATTCTTTACGGTTGAGTGTATAAGAAAACCATCTTACTTATATTATAAGAAGGCACACAATAATGCTAAGACTAATATTCTTTAATAAACGCCATAACATTATACTCTACCTACACTGTTCATAGAAATTAACCTCTGACCGACATATTTCGGCGAGCATGGATGAATAAATAAGAACGAACGATAGTTGCCATGCTAGAAATATTGACCCAGAAAACAAAACAAAATTTCGTTTAATATTGTTAAGTATGTTGCTTAAATATACCTAATATAATGTTGATTATAGCCGTTTTTTTTGCTAGTACCTAATCACGAGTGCAACAATTTCTAACTAGTGTCATCTAGTTCGAAGCAGTTTGAGCCTGAACGGAGTAATTGTTTCCTTAGTAGGTCGCCGTCAGTCTTCGTTTCATTCGTCTATCTATGTAGACGATATGATGGTTGTTGTTTTCTTCCAAGCTGGACTGGGAGCGATAGAAAAAGACTGAATGTTCCAGGTACCCTTCCTCCCGGGCACGCTGTAGAACTCAGCAAAAGGGTTTCGAGTCGAGGGTTAAGTGTATTGTAATTTAGGCGATGGGCTGACAACCCGTCACTGCGATACACATTCAAAAATTACCCTCTATTTGTCAGACGTGGCGAAGGCGCCTATTACTAGGCTTTTTACGCTCTGCCTACCCCATAAGAGATAAAGGCGTAACTTTAGGCATGTATGTAGGTATGTACCTACTATGTATGAATTGTATAGTAGAGTTCAAACTGCACACTGGTAAGCTGTGCCATGCCATCGGTATGAGAAGCCAGATATTACGTAATCAAATTAGGGAACGGTGTCACGACACTAAACTTGTAGGCGGTGTTATAAAGTTTATAAGCGTGTGTAGGGTTAAGTGTAAAGAAAATACCGGGAGGAGAAAAAAAACTGACCAAACTTGAGGGTATGAACCTACCCATGAAACTGAACAACTTTCCCCAGGGAACATACTTAAATATGAAAAATATATTCGCCGTCCTAAATACAAACGGTGTCAGCGGATCGAGTCAATTTGTATGGGAAGGCCAATTTTTCACTTAGATCAGCCAACGTGGACCGCAGTTTTGAAAAGCGGAATTTAAAAATACAGGCTTAAATCTAGCAGCAAAAGGAGTAATGCAGCGAATTAATCTGATTTACGATAGTAGTCGTGGCTTTTGTAGATAATGCATAATTCAACCTTTAAGGAGATAAGTCAATGCGGTCGTGGAGTTTTCAACAAATATTTTGCTAGCTCCCAACTTTGGAGTGAATTAAAATTTAAAAAAAAAACTAGTTACAATATTATACTTTTTGGTTCGTATGGGATATTCCTGTTAGCAATTTTACCTTTTATCTTTTCTGAGCAAAGCGATCTAATGGGGGATCTAAAGAGGTTACACGCACCAAATGGGTAGACAATGAGGATAGTAAGAGAGTATACTCAGGTAATATTTTTTTACAATATGTATTTTTGGAAGTCATGACTAGAACGTGCGGTTAAAAGGATAGCAGTAAGTTAAGTACTTTTTTAACACTCAGTATTTTTCAATATTGCTGATCTTTCTGCTCGAAAATATCAAACGAAAGCCATAAAGTAGCATAACATAAATGGATTTCACCCATTTTCCCAATAAAAGGTAGACAAAAAGGTGCTTTTAGCCCGTACCGTATTTTAATTAAAAACATGAATTTATGCGACGCTTAATCCATTAAGCGATAAAACAGTGCAAATTAATTAAAAACTGATAAGTATTTCCAGATAATTTATAACGGTTTTATGAGTAGAAAGACACTGGATATGAATTTAGGTTCTTTTCTGCTAAATTTTAGACAATTTTTTTTTATAAAGTAGAAGTAGCAGATTCAGGGTTCATTCATTCATAATTATCCACTAGAGTCCATGCCAGATAACTTTGCAGCTAGGTGACTAGTGTCTTTATGACATGACACTTTGGAGCCTGGAAAAAATTGATCCATTTTTCTCCACCTGCAAAGTTATCTATCCAAATAGATCTATTCTCAGGTGGTCTTTGTAGAAACCCTACTACCTACCTACTTACATGAATAAAAAGTCTGGTTTGACTATTTCTACAAAATAATAACGTTGTAAGTTGTTTATTTTTGCGGCGACTTACCTCCCACGGATAAACCTTAGTCAGGTTTTTGTGAGTAGGTTAAGTAAAACTTAATGTAAAATGTATGTTTTGGAAAATAAACTAAAAAAAAAAAAAAAAAAAAAAAGTAATTATATATAAGATAAGGCAGCTAATTAGATACCATAAGTTGTAAGACTCTTGTAAGAACAACAGACATCAGGCTGACAAGCTAACATTGTAAGGTAGATATATAGGTACATACATAGGCAGAGGTAGGTATGATATCATTATAGACATACCTGTGACTTGTCATCATGAGTCATTAAGACAAAGTTCAAGTACAGCCACCAGGTACAAGTATTACTTAATGACTTACATAAGAATCTTGATCTTGGCTAAGTCAAAAGGTATTTGAAGCAAAGCAAGTAGTCTTGAGAATATTTATTTACTGAGATGGAAATTCTGATATAAGATCAAAGTTAGAATCTGTACGTTTTCATATATTTCTGTTCTTGTCAACCCAACTCCTTCTGGTATTTACCAGGTAAAAGAAATGTTGGTCTACAAAAGATAATAAAAAATATTCATACATAAAGTACATACAAAAAGTACCTAACGCTTTTATCACTTACGGGGTAGGCAGAGCGTAGAAAAATATTACTCTTGTGAAATATTTTATTTGCCATGGAATTCTAGAATACAAAATGCAAAACACCCTCACTTTTTGTGTTGCAACTGTAACACACCTTACTTTTTGAAACTTTTCCCTTAGTAGCCAAGATTTTTCAAAGATTTTATGAAAAAGAAACTATTTCCTATACAAGATACCCTAGTTTCCTAGACATTAATCAACAGCCAAGGCACCCGTAGCAGAGTAAGGCGACGTCTTTGGTCTCGAATTCGTGTCGCGGCCGCAAATCGTGCCGAGTTCACCGCAATGGATGTGGTTCAGACACGATATCATGCTCTGCGATACCTTAATAATATGTATTTGAAGAAAGTAATTATGAAAATAATGATCAAGAGAAAATTGTGTAAGTATGAGAAACGCATTATACTTAAATATAGATACTTTAATTAGTGTGTGAATCAGGGTAAGAAAGATAAATCCTATTTTTATGTGCCAAATTACAACATAGTGTAAGCAGAACAAAAAGTGGAACTTATCTAATGGAAATTGTAATAGAAAAACATTATTGAAATATTTCGATGTATAACAGCATTAATTATAGGAATTTCTAACAAAGAAAGACGAAACAAATTCAAAGGAATTATCGAGTAAAATTATAAGGGAAATTGAGCGAACGAAATCCAATTTGAAATTCGAATTAAATGGATTAATTTGATTAAATCATAATGGCGGGGTCTGTGCCTGTGAGCTGTTCTAAAGTAAACTCAAACTCGGGATGAGATCTGTTATCGACTGTTCCTGCGGTAGATATCTAGCTAGACGGCGATTTCGGGGAACCCAGACTAAATTAGAACCTACATAAATCTAAGGAATTACATCTAAGCAGGCTAGCCAGCCTTAAGGTATAGGGTAAAGTGGTGTAAAATATCCAAATAGGTATAAAAATCTAAATTTGAATAGATAGGTAAGATGCCTTTACTTGTCCAAAGAAATAATCACATCTTTATACTTTAAGTACGTCTACTAAGTACTAATTCCTGAGAGTCTAACCACGTAAATAGGAATGTATTCCAACCAAATACATGCTATAAATAGCACAGCAGTATACGAGCAATCACCGACCGAGGCTAAACTAAGTAAAGTAGCAAACGACACTCAAACTGTCAAAGTTCGTAGAAAAGTAGTAAACCGCTTGTGTGGGCGACTGCTGGGACGTGTCGAGATTGCAATACAGCTGAGTAGGTGGTTGACATGTGAACATGTGTTCAGGGTGAACAACCTTTACTGCGAGCCCCTAAGCGAGCTTCAGCTGATGTAAACATCACTTGTTCGCTTAAATAGGTTAAAGGGTTGCCACTAATGGATTGTATTTTTAGATGGACGAAGCAGGAGTTGGAAATTTCCTGTACATTGTCGCTCTTTTGTTTCAGTTTGTTCCTGCAATGCTGGCCTGGAAGTTATAAAAAAACATAGAAATATGTATTGTACTGGGTGTCATGTAAGTTAGTCAGTAGAGGATTTAACGCCCGGATTTTAAGGGATATAGACGACGTTGAGTTAATATTGTAGTAACCTTTGAACTATGCAGCGAAAATCTATAATTGAAGAAAGCCTTGCTCGATTGTCGTATCATCATAACATTACATTACACACCTACCTTCATAGTAAAAACTTACAAAGTCATAATCTTCACACACATACACAACCTTGCTTACTTGTCCGCTCAGGTATTATTATTTATTCTCTACAACAACCCCATCGCATTCATATTTAAATAAGCGGTAAAGCTCACCGCAACCCTAGCGTAGGCAAACAAGTCAGCCGGCAAATCCGATCCCCAGAGACATGGTGTGGCTAGCATGGCGCCACCGGTTCTGTGTAATCGATTTCCATTTCCACGGGTCCCTTGAAAGTCGTAGATATGCCATACCTTTTATCAGCTTTCAAGATGCCGAATGATTGGTACCTATATGTGCTTTCAATTCTTCAAGCAAGAAGCTTTGCTGTTTTGACAGATAGTTCCTTTGCGTGGTAAATCCCCGGAGACATTAGTTTGGCTATGGCGCCACCGGTTCCGTGTATGTAATCGATTTCCATTTCCACCTTTTATAAGCTTTCAAGAAGCCGGATGAATGGGAGATTTGCTTTCAATTTCTTTAAACAATTACAAACGGTTAACTAATTCGATATCTGAAGTGAAGACATACCTAGAATGAATAAGCATGGCGCCATCGGTGTCTAATAATCGATTTTCATTTCCAAGTTGAAAGTTGTAGGTATATGCTTTATGTTAAAGGTAGGTATGCCAAAACAGCAAAGCGCCATTTTCAAAGGCTTGAAGAATTGAAACCAAATCTTCCGTCATTTCGCTTTTTGAAAGCTAATAAAATATATGGCGTATACCTACCTTTAACATAAAGCATCATCCTATCCTAGATCAAGCTTGCTGAAGTATGAATCCAGTAACATGATATAGAACATGGACTTCTGTTTTGGTTGAATCCAGCATGATTGATGATGCAGTAATGTTTTTCTTCGACAAATATGTAGGTATGATTTTTACGCAGTGAAGTGATGACAGTAGGCTATGTTTGGAAACTGAGAAAGATTGATGGAGTATGTGCCTCAAACAAAAAAGAAGTAAGTTACGATGATGCTTACTTATATAGAGGAGAGGACTTTCTTTTAGCATCCAATTCTTTCACAGGTCGCGATAGGGTAACACGACCTGTCGCATTACAGCAAACAAAACCGCAATTGATTCGAAAGCGACAAATACTACGACTGTTACCCTACCACTTCATTAACCTGTGGGTGACATGTGGTGTCTTATAAATAGGTTTTGTTGGTTACTTATTGTGTTGTATTGACTTCCAGGCTGTACTGGAAGCAATAAAAACATGCAGTGTAGCTGTTTCTATTCTAAAGCAACTGTAGTCAACAGAAGGATCCAAGGATTTCAGTGTAGGTATTCCAATTAAGGCGAAAGGCTGACACAACCCATCAGTAGATTCAACAATACAAAAATACAATCCGAGATACTATTTTGAAATTTGTATGACTGTTATGTGGTGTAATATGAATAAATATCATGCATGGTGCACAAGGAGCAACTTTTAACCATTTGGTAAACTGAAAATTGCATTTTTGTCGCTACCGAGTTCAAGGTTTGAAACTACTTACTCTTTGGCAGCAGAGTCTTGCCAAGTTTTCCAAGAGTGGCATACTTACTTATGACTTTATTCATAAAAAGCTACTGCTGTCGTTCATTTAAGTTTTCTACAACAACATTTGGGGTTATATTATCGTTATAATATAACTTTTATTTTACCACTGGTAAATATATTTACCATCGACGAAAGCTAGATGATTTGAATACAGCGATTTCCTACATTTGGATGTTAAGTTTGCATTTGAACTCAAAAGGAAGATTACGTCAGCGATCCCTTGCAATTCAAAAGGTTGTTAAAGATATGAACTTTTGGATATCAAATCAACGCCTCGAGTAGATATAAAAACGATTGATGAACGAAAATGAGGAAGGATCAGCATCCTTAAAGAGTTCGAAAGAACGGTAAACATTGAACTTTCTGGATTTTCATGAATTTACATAAGACTGAATTTGAATAAGAAAACAGATAAAACATCTCAAACATTCAAATGAATCTTAATAACCTGTAAAAAAATAAGTAACCAAAAGAAAATAAGTTTCTCATAGATATACACGTAGAATAGAAGAACCAGTCGGACTTTCAATAGATTTCTATTCCAACCTGGCATTTGATATTGCAAGCTATACCATAAAATGGCCACAGAATCAAAGGGATACGTAATACAATACTGTTAGCAACACACGAGGAATACAAATTAGTATTTGACACCAACATTACTATGGTAAAGGGGACCAACCAACATTGCCAATATCCGGGAAGGGGCAGGACCTTTTGTAAAACAAAAATTTACCCATTCAGTCGATGAGCTCGGGTAAACAGGTCGTGTACCTTCTGTTTACTTTGGGTCTATAAGTAGTTAAGAGTAATGAAACCTTTGTGTAACTTAATGAAGTATTTGAAAAGATTGTCACGTTGGGAGGAAAATCAGTAAAATCACAGTATTTAAACGAAAACACTAAACGATAAATAAAAACCACAGTCTACTGATTTGGAAGAACCCCTTTTAGATTTATTTTTGTGGGCTTAATCAACACGAAAGTGTTTTTAGTTTGCCTATTTTACAAATGAACACATTCCTTTACGATTTATTTTAATATGCGAAGCTAAAGCTCTTTTTTCCACGTATTATTTCTCAATTAGTAATAGACAGCGTGGCACCATACTATACCAGCAGGTACAAGCCTAACATTTATTAATCGAGGGCCGAGGCCGCTGTTGACTTGGCAGTGGCCGCAGAGATTATTTGCACGACAAACATTGGCAAGTGTACTGGCGCGAGTTGGTTCATGTATAACCAATAGTGTACAGTAGGGTACACGCTCGACAACTGTCGCCTTCGCACAATGCATACTGATTATGTTCAGAATAGATACGGTTGTATGTACTGCCAATTACCTAGTGTTGCAGTTGTATTGTATGACTCTATGTCCGTGCGGTTTTGACGTGGGTGTTTCAACATTGTCAGACATCCATTGCTGTTTATTTGATATTCAAATAGGACGGTATGGGATCTACATAAAAACTAGCAATCTAACTCTTACTACAGCAGTACAGGCGAAACGATTCCAGTTAGCTAAGTCAATGGCTGTCTTCAGTTCACTGTTTCGTAGATTATGGGAATGGAAGTGCTTTTAAGACTAGGTAGAATCAATGCATCATTGATTTTTAATTTCATCATCATGTCAGCCATATTTGGCCTGCGGTACAGCAATGTACAACTTGTTGTAAGATGTAAAAAAACGCATGTAGCGATTGGGCCTATATTCAACGTGTACAGATTATGACAAGTTGTGTCCGATTTACCATCGTCTGCCAGGACTTGTGTTGTGCTAGACGAGATTGGTTGCTGTGCTGGAAATTAGCTTGTCTGACTGATAATGATTAACTAATATATTGTACAAATCGATCATTCTTGTATAGGAACCGGGAATTCCGGGGATGGATGGATACAAACAAAACTTAAAAAAGAAAACAACTGCAATACCTACAAGTTGGAAGGTACCTATGTTGATTTCCGTGATATAAACCCATATTTATTTTTGCTCACGCAACCATCAAAGGTCATAAGGGAATTCACTGCGTCAAGGTGGTCACCCTGCGTAGTAGTTCAATGTTTGCTGGTTATAAAACAAAAAAAAATTTAACCACTCGTACGCACATTTCGGAACTTTACTGCCAACTGAGAGCGTTTTTACACAAGTTGTTCACTAACTTAGAGCATTGCAAGGGAAAATAAACTTTGTCGGAGACTGCGTTTTCAATGTCGCCGATCAGTTGCTAAGCGAAACACAAAACGAAAACTTGTTCCCTTGTGGTCGACACGACACGATAAGTACGGCTAATTCGACAGGGGGGACTTGTTGCTAAGCGATTTGTATGAAAAATTTGCAACGTACAGCAGTCTACACTGGCTCACTGTCCGTCATTTTACTTTGAAGTCTTTCCCATGTTTTTTTTATTTCCAGTGGGCTTGCTCTTAATTTTAGTCTAGACTAGACTAGAGAGCATCGGGACAGAGTCGACGATGGAGCGAAGCGGGCACACTCAGAAGACTTAGGCCCGTATTTATAATCAGCTCTCAAGAGTGACAGCAAATTTGAGTACGTATCAGATATGTCATTTCAGTACAAAATGGTCTGTCAAATCCGTGCTTAATACGGCTCTCAATCTTGAGATCGCTTTATAAATACGAGCCTTAAGGGCGAGGTTATTTAACATGTACCTAAATTTTTTTTTGTGTGCATATAGCAGCACTATGAGAACATCACACGAGTGTCGTGTCGTTAAAATTAATCGCATAATAAACTTAAACACTAACCACATACATGCATAACGTAATTAAAGCTTATGTAAGTACCTATAGCATAATCTTACTTAAGACGCAAGGTTTTTTTACTCTAGGTAGTTTCATCAATCCTCTACCACCTCATTTCTTTTATTACTAAACAATAATACAGGGTGAAAAAAAAGTACTGCGTTCCTTTTTATTTCGAGCTAAAAATTTTGTGCTTTGCGAAAGTTGTTTGTTATCATTATTAGAACATGCGGTTAATATAAACGCAGTACTTTTTTTACACCCTGTATTTACCTTTTGACGTATAGGTATAACTTATGGATTGCCCACAGGAATTCCCAAAATACCATAACCGAGATTGGTAGGTCTGGGTCAGAATAAGTAGTCCCTTATCCAGCAGAGGGTTCTATTCCCAGCAATTAAGAATTCATGTCGCGAGTTGGGTTGGTTGCTCTTTTAGGGGATGGGTAGGTACTCCAGGTGTTTTAGAGAGCACGGTACTGGATTGTTTATGGCTTTGGCGTTTTATTCAAGCTGAATGGAATATGTAGCAAGAGTTGTTTTTTCTAATACAATTATTTCTTAGAACCATCGATAGCAATCAGTGAAATATTATGGTCAAGCTTGGTTTTTGTATTGAATAGCACAGATATTGGTATTGTAACTAATAATCATGCAGATAAGGTAACAGCATGCTCGTCTCGATTCATAATCACCCTCCTCGCCTTGAAAAAGGCCATAATCTTTCAGAAAGCGATCTTCCTACCGCATTACTAATGTTTTTCTTCTTATGGTGAATTATTTATGTTAAAGCGGTACCTTGATTTTTAAAGTAACTATGAGTAGGTTCAATTGAGGACCCTAGTCCTAATGAATCATTCGTTCTTCAGTATATTAGCTATTTTTATATTTCACGCCACTAAATTTAAACCATTTAAACCACAAAAAATTACAATTAACAATGCATGCACAAGTAGGTAAGTTTATAGTATTTGTAAGTGGGTTGATGTGGGCTGATAATGGTGATGATGATGATGACCAATAAATTGATATTAATATACAACTGACTAACTATGTAGACAAAACTTTACTTACATCAATAAACCGCCAACTAGCTGGAACCATTCCACACCAGCGGATCCTCGATCCTATAGCTGTTGCTTATCTAACGACACACATAACCTGCAACAATTGAAAAGGTATCTGTTAGTACTGTAAATGTGATTGATTAGAACTACAGTATTTGGGAGGGCTATACTTAGTGGCTAGACGAACGATACGCGAACATAAACTGCAACATTTGAAAAGGTATGGGTTAGTACTGCGAAATTGGGTGAATTGGATTGATGGAATTTGGCCGTGCAATACCTAGTGGTTTATTGGAGTTTGCCTAGTGGAATTTGGCTTGTCTGTATGGAACTGGCTTTAGTGAATTCCTGAACGGTGCAGTCAAAAAAAAGTATCGCATAGGAATAGTATAAATAGTGAATAGGATACGATAGTTTCATGAGAAGTTTCATATCATTTTATCCTAATCATAGCCATTGACGTGGGTGACTTAGAATGAATCATTATTATGCTAACACCAATGCTGGGCAAAGAATTTCTCCCTTTCGCCTTCAAGACCAAGAACTTTTTTTAACTGTTTTTTAAAGTCTGGATTCTGACTTATTCTATCGAGTGGCTTCCAATTTGACGAACCTTTTTGTTCGTTTAAATTTTATCAAATTATTTGAACCTGTTCCCAAAAGAAAACGTTTATGCCAGCCCTGACCCCCAAGGACATCTGATCATTGAACGGAAACATTCCACCCCGCACGGTATGCGAGCCGTGAGTAAGTACCAACTAGTTCGTGATTTGTTGATAGACCAATCGATCAACTGACCTGGTTTAAATTACCTTCTCGTACGGGTAAAGAAAACAAACTTACTACGGGAAAACTCAAGGGAAAATTTGTCGCGGAGGAAACAGCGTGCAAGGGGAAATGCTAGTTAGGTGTCGTTTAACGCCAAGGAATACATCAGTCGCTGCTACGCAATAAGGTTCGCGTAGGTTGTTAAGAAAGTTTACAAAAGCATTACTTACAAAGGTAATTTTATCATTATCACCCACCATATCATATGGTCAAAATATGATTTTGCTATTAAACTAAGCATTGTTATATGACTACAAATTACACCGAATATAACGTTTGATTCCCCGTCATAACAAGACGCCGTTTTCCCTAATCAATCAAGTTCTCTAACACGCGTCGAAACAATACTTGGTCATTTTCCTGTTACGTAAATAGCGGGATTAATTTATTCAAATTGGGTAAATTCCAGCAAAGTTTATTACTTGTTTCACTAACTCTTTATAAATAGATAAATGTTTTAGGATAGCAATTTGAATTAATTAAAAAGTAAACGTTCGTTGATGACAAAACATTTTCATGTAATACGTAAACGAAAACTTGTAGGATGTAATGTAGGTACTCTACACCTACGCAAGTCTAATAGGACAGGCTAAAGCGATGTATTTATTCATGAAAATATGAGCGACTTCGCGAGAAAACCCTTATAGAGGAATTGAACAGGTAATTTCTAAGCAAGAGGATCCTGAATGATTCTTTTGAAATATTCGGTATCATGTTCGGTATCTCCCTATTTGTCTAGCCCAATATCTGCTTTATATTTCGCAATTTACGAAAAGCAATGTTTTTTTATTGCCACATTTGTAATGTAATGAACATTGCGTGTTTGAAAAACCCGTGCGATGTCTATGTTCACGTTTGAAGCATAAAAAGTACTTACTGTAAGTGCCTAACCTAAGAATAAAAACCTATTGTACAGATATTACTCGCATCAATATTTTAACCACCTAACAGTTTACAAGGGCAAAGGTTTAATCCGCACACGTGTTTGTATTGTCGGCATGCAAACATAATAAAATGCTACGGTAAAAGTAATTGGCTACGGAAAATATCGATCTAAGCGTATAGCCTGAAAGAGTACATATAGGTACTTTGCAATTTTGCTCAACTAGAAGAAATTATTATGTATAAATAACGTATTTGGGACTTGATTCCCACGGGGGGAACACATAATAGATGTTTGTTACTTTATTACTCGGTAAGATTTTCAGACAATGCCGGCTGATTCACCAATCAAAAAAGGATTCCATCCTTCGGAAGGCACGTAAAGATGATCTCAGATGCTAATAATTTAAATTTCATTTCAGTTTTCAAATGAATTATATTTCTCGCATATATTTTCTGAAAATATATTTCAAGGTAGTAGGCATACAGCCGAATTTCTGTTTAAAATTGGGAAAATTCATGAAAACATCCGAAGATACCCCTTCTAAAGGCTAAATAGATCCTTTCAATAACTTTCGCAATTACACAGATATCCGTTTGAACCCAAAGGACCTCTAAAGTCAATTCATACGAAGAGCCTACTCGAAGGGATTGAAGTAAATAAGGCTTTTATTGTATTTTGAACAGAACCGTATCTTGGATGGGAATTAATATTAGTAGTAGGTACAGTAAAAAGATACCTACAATTATCATTCTAAGTACATGGATCAAGCAATCTCGATTTTAAGAATCTCTTCCACGAGTGTCATAAAAACCGATCAAGTTCAACTACCAAGTATGGTGATTCGGTGTAGGCTTTTAGTCAGTAGAGGAGTCATTCAGGATAAGTGGACTACAACACTGTACATACTGTAGCCGAAATATTCAAATTTAGGCCGGAAGATAAACGACACAAATAAGACTTTCCCATGGGTCGTAAGAGACACGCTTTCGACTCGACCAAATGACCTAATGGATTAAATAAGTGTACAATTGTAAATGTATGTATGTATAAGTAAGTATTAGAACATTGGTAACAAGAGATAATTCCCGCCATACTAAAACGACGATTATATACGGCAAAAATACATACATACATACATACATACATACATAAAATCACGCCTTTATCCCTAATGGGGTAGGCAGAGCAAAAGCAACCTAAACATAGGTCGTTCCGCCACGTCTGACAAGTTTTGAGGGTCAATACAGATGATGATTATGTAGGTATATTGCTATAGTGACGGGTTGTCAGCCCATCGCCTAAATTGCAATACACTGAAACCCTCATTCCCTTAGCTGATTTTTACAGCATGCCCGGGAGGAGATGCAGCTAGCACATTCTATGTTTTTCTATCACTCCCAGTCCAGCATGGAAGTAAAAATTATGTCTTAAAAACAAATAGGGTTGTAGTTATAGTAATTTTTATCTCACGACAGCCGCTCGGCCGTACTCGTGGTTCTGCATACAGCACAGACTTATAATAACTGCATACAGACACGCGCACAATGGCGAACTCACGCTCACTTAGACTGCGCTCAAAAGTATGGAAAACCAGCAGTCGTGAGATAAAAATACTATAAAAGGTTGTTCTTCATACATCGGATCGGACTATTGATATTGGACCTCGATTGATTAATTGTTACGGGGAAAATCAAACCAGGCTAACCCACGGTATGATACGGCTTAGGCATAAGAAAAACTTATCTATATCTAAAAGCGTTTTACGGCTTTTTATTGCTTTTTTCAAACCACTGAACAGAAAAATTACTCTTATACCTATTAATATTAGCTCGTGTAAAATTATACGAAGAAAATTTCTTATTTTTGGGCGGAAAAATGCGTTGGTGGAACCTTTGTTAAGAGGAAGTTAGCTTTCGTTAATTTATTTTTTCAATGGTTTTCTTTATGAGTGGGTATAAGCTACTAAAGTGCTTTATTACATGAGTTTTCTTTTAGTCTGTTAACAACAGTCTAAAGGAGAAAAAGTACCTAACTAACTTTGTTAAAATGCGGTAGGTAAGCATTTGTAAAAAAATATGATCACGCTTATAACTTATTATTTTTGAGCACAAATTTTCCTTTTGAGCATGGATTCATTTTACTCGTCAGACAGCCAGAAAATACATCCTGCATTATCTTATCTAAATTCCAAACTGAAATCAATCTCGCAAAGTCACTTTCGTATACCTACGTGAGAATCAAACCAGCAATCTCTGGATCGAGATCCAAAGCTCAGACCACATAACCAATGAATGCATATTATAATAACACGACTAAACTAGAAAGTCATGCAAATTCAAAGCGGTAGAACTATTTAAGACGGTTAGCAAAATAAGCTGCGTTATGTTTATGGTTAACAGTTGTTTTACACTTCTTGTTTGCGCATGCGCGTGCTGAGCATAAGGAAAGTGGCTTCCTGTAATACGCCGTGTCAAAGATTATGTTCGTGGGGTTTTTATACCTGAATTTGGTAAATAGCGGAAAGCAAAATCACGAAAGTTAAATGTGTATACCTCTATTATACTAATGAAACTCTCAAAACACTAAATATAACCTACTTTACCGACCTACATCCGTCAAAGACGCCCTTAAGTCTACATATCTCGAAAACTACTAGACCGATTATGACGAAACTTGCACTGTTCACTGAGCTTCATTGTAAGAGCCTATTTATGGGGTTGCCCTGAAAACCGGGTAGCTTACATGTAAATTATTCCTATCTATAGTGTGTTATCTATCAGTAAAATAGTGCGGAAAGCATCCTTCCGGAACACACCCACTGTAATGTCGACCTTAAGTTACAAGAGGTAGGTAATTCTAGTAATAAACATAATAAAATTATTTTCCCGCAGCAGCAAAAAATTTAGTATGGCCCATAACAAGTTTCATCCCGATTCGTCAAGAGGCTGAAGCAGGATTGAGTAACTCCTAACTTTCGCTGTGATCTCGCATTTATTATGAAAGTGCGATGCAGGATGCTAACTGCTATAATAATAATAAGGCCGCCGCCATTAATAATTTATTAATACGCAATTTTTTTTATAAAAGGAAACTGTAGAAGATAAACTAAATGACGGTTCTAGCTTCAACTACCTAATCTTAATCTTTACGAGACACGTGGCGGGACGATAAGAGCATTGCTTTAAGTAGAACCTCAGACTTGATACTGAAATGTGCGGTAGAATTAAATAGCCTACTGTATTAGGTACTACATATTTATCCATTAGGCAAGTAATTATGCTAGTTGCCTACGTGATCTTCAGCACTCGTTGGTTCGATTTCAAGGAAATTGGAATTTCAACTTCTTTCAATGACTTCAAATTGTTTCTTTTTTAGTTTGTTTAGGATAATTCAGGCTGATGATTAATTGAAAAGATGATCTATGCTACCAGATGAGCATGGAAATAGTCGGCTCTGTGCCCGGCCGTGTGCCTGTGTAATTGATTCCGTCGAAAATCTGATGGATGAACTTCAAAACTGTTTTTTAGTAAGTATGTTTCGATAATGTAATACTTATTATAAATTTACATTTTACGTAGTGCAGGACGAACTGAAACTAAGTGGGGCGATGATGTTCTTAAGAAAACCGGGCAGAGATTGGATAAGAACGGCTGAAGACCGAACCAAGTGGCGTGCCATGGGAGAGGCCTATGCCCAGCAGTAGACTGAAAATACCTTAATCCCAGCCCTTCCACCACATTGTAAAATCTAAAAAATAAAACTGGAATATACAGATACACAATAGTATATTGCTAACCAAAGGATGTAAGTCATCAAATGCATACGAGGTTTTTGGCGCCCGAGCGCAGCGAGGGCGCTAATGGTACGAGTATGCATTTGATGACTTACACCATGAGGTAAGCACTATGCTTTACATATCGAATGAAAGATAAGTTAAAATTATGGGAAAATATAAGAAAATTAAAACATGAAATTACGACGAAACAGTAGGCAATACCAACTCACTATGAGCGAATTTAACCATCACAAATATATGCATTCGCGTAAGAAAAATTATCTAATTTGCAAGTAGACATTTTGTTAAGTATACTGACTGTTTAATTTGTTAATGTTTTATAATAAAATGCTAAGTAATAAATCGACAAACTCAAGTTTTGAGGTTATAAATATGTTATAAAAACCACAGAGTAAAAATTTCATAATTTTCATAATCCTATGTTTACATTTTTATGGCCTTATTCCGTGACTCTATGCGTCATATTTAGTACTGGCCAGTTCGATATTTAAATAAATTCGAATAGAATTTGTTTTAAAATCGATTCCGATTCGATTAATCATCCGATTCCGTGTGTTTGAAATAAGGCTATCAACTTTTTTTTTCTTGCAATTTGACAGTTCCTTATTCAAATTACTTTGCAGCATAGGTTTCAAAACCTATGATGCAAAGTACCACTTACATCCCGGGTTTTAGGGTTGTATGAACCACTTACTGAGCATGAGATATGTAAATATACTTGCAGAGCTAAAACCAACTTCGTACGTAACTATCTTCCGATTCATCGGCTAAGAAACTTATCCACGATTCCTCTCACCAAGTTAGAAATACGGTAGATAGATAAATGTACCTAAGTGTAGGTATTAAGTTTAAAAGTTCCGCGTAAACTACCTTCTTGGCAAGGAGCCAAAGGTTTCTACCGTTGAAGATTTTCATGTCGTACGGTTTGGTAAAGTTACTTTTGAAAATCGATAGAAATGAAATGCGAATGGGGTAATCCCGGCATCCAGAAGAACTTAAAATATCAGGTTAACCTAAACCTACGAACGTGTATGAAAAGATTAGTGAATGTTGGTAAAGTAAAGTAAAAGATGTTTGTAAGGATCGTATAAAGTGGCTGCCTGTACCCCTACGGGAAAGAGGTAATTTAAAAAATAATGAGGAAAATAAATTAAATAATCCACGCATGCCGCTAAATCAAACTGGTGTAAAATATGTGCGTAAAAACTGGAGTAGAATAGCCAGTACGAAGGCTGATAAAAAATATTACCCTTGTCAAACCAAATGAGGACACATACCTAACTCTTACTCAGATAATAATCATATTACAACTTCACAGATGATGTGCCAAGTCAGCTGAATCCTACATCTTGGATCCTATCTCAAATGTTCTAATATTATGAAGAGAAACCTTTTGATTGTTTGTCGAGCATAAACTCAAAAACCGGCTGAAAACGGGATTCATAAAAAATTGCGTTTTAAAAGTCGTTTATACTAATTTGAACTTGCAAATAAAAAAACAATAGGATAAATCAAATTATTGTTTTCCGGGCAGTTATCAAGTGTTTTCTGGGTGTAAAACCCGCGATAAGCCCATGACTCGGTCCGCATTCCGCGAATCAGTTGCCATCCGTCGTAATCATACCGTCGCGCATGACAAACGAGACCCTGCGGCGCGCGCGCATGCGAACGTGAATAAAAAAAATCACCGCGCGCACGGCTATTATACCTGCGATAGTGGGATCTGATAGGAACATTATAAACGATTTTTGAAGGTTGTAGCAAGATTTTAGATTCAACAAGAAAGTATGAGTGAGTATGATGATGATGACGATGTGTAGACCATGCAACTGAACAACTTATATGGAAGATAGGATGCAATAGGAAAAATATTTGGTGCTCCCATACAAAATGCCTATTGATACCTTGTACAGAAGAGTTTTGCCCATTATTCTGAAGAGTTAGACAGAGTGTGCCGTATAAGGTGAAGAGTAAATAAATTTACGAAATGAGTAGCAGTGTTCCCTGTGAAAATAATGTAAAATCTTATCTCGGCTCCCAAATGAGCCTGCCAAGTGTAGTAAAATTGCAAATATTCTTTCCTTTTGGGTGTGGTATAAGTACCTACATCTGCACTGGAGTTTTATGGTTGTTATGAGTAAAATGTTAAAGTTGTAAATTGGGAACATTAAAAATATAGGTTCAGAATTTTTTCTTGGTTAGGTACTATGAAATGCTACTGATAATACTGATTTCAATTAGACAGTAAATTAAAGACAAGTATAATAAATAAATATTGCAAAGCCAGATTACACTGTGGAATTATTATTTAAATTGCAAATGCAAACACCACTATAAATATCCTACATCCCCACATATATTTCCTACAAACAGTAATTAGAATGTACGGACAACACATTTGAATTTCGTTGTAACATTTACATAGAAACACAGTTATCTTAAACAAGGTAAAGCTGATAAGACTTGAACTACTATTGTAGCGAGTACCTACATATATTGTTATCAATAAGTTTAGTCATGTTTGTTTGAGATATAGGTACATTGTATTAGACAAAATTCTGTCTTCAATATTAAAAAAGAGATTTTGGCTTTACAGCACATTGTCTACATTTAGAAATCTATCTCTATCTATCTAGAAGGAACACAAACAATTTGATTGATTGTGATTTTAAATGCAAAATTATCAAATTGTTCTTAGAATGGATCAAGTTATACTTATAAGTTCAAAATTTTCTATATATTTATACCACAAAAGTACCTATATAAGTAAGTGTAGGTAGGTACTGATTTCTACAAATTGGTGGCATCGAATTGAAATTTTAAATACAGACTGAAAAGTCAATGTGAATATGAATAGGTCAATCTAATAAGAACATGCTAATGTAACAGACAATAGGCTAACTTTTGAACTAGATATAAGCCCCCAATTGAAGTTGTTTTGCTACAATCTAAAGATCATTTGAGCAAAAGAAAAATATCAAAAATGAAGAGAAAGATTTCGATATTTCTTAAAGCATGCGTAGGTAGGCACATAGTTTTTAGCTTGGTAATTATGTTTTTAGCTTGGTAATTAGTAAAAATTCTCACACATTTGGTCAAGTTTTTACATTGGAAAGTAGACTGTCTACTGTGTAAAGTAGGTAGTAGAATTTATGGAAATTTATAAAAAACAGATTCAGAAAGTGTAATTGCCACATAGGGTCGGTAGGAATTTGATTTCCAGGCACTACAGCCCGAAGTACCGTCATTTATTTAACCACGGAAATTATGTACCTATAGTGAATCATAGCTGGGCGGGAACATTGCAACATGCATCCAATCTAAACAGGCAAATTCCTGAACATGCTTATGAGCCTTCATCTGCCCACTCATAGGTTATGCTAACAAACTTTGCTAAAAACACACTGAAGGGTCTTAGAAATTCAAGCTACGATATTATCGAAAAAATATCGTGACTATCACGTCCTATTGAAAAGGCGGAGCCGTAATCGTCGGTAAGCTTGGGCGATGGCGGTCAAATAACGGCCACCGCACAGTGGACATTCACCACGCAAACCACAATTATACCAAATCCTGAGAACAAATTGATAATTCCAGTGCATAGAAGGAAATTAAACTCACCACATTACACGATTTTCTACAATTTTACAACCACCATTCACTCACACATCACAAAACACCATTTCCAGTTTCCACAGTTGACACAAAACTTAAAGATCACTAGCGCCACCACTGCCACCACGGCCACGTTCGATGAATGAAACGTAGCGTTTGAAGTTGGCAATGCAGTGTAACCAACATGACAAATAGATTATCGTTCGGATCAAATCGGATACACATTTTCACTTGGATGAAAGTTATTACATTGGCGGATTCGACAACGACGACGATATCAATAAAAAAAACTTTTTCTTAAACGGCGCGACGACGGCTTACAAAAAATATCAGCGCATTTATCAAAGTGCGTGCACTTGCGGCGATAAAACTGAAGGCGATCTCCCTAATGACCCATCATTCTCGTTGACGGTACTGTTTTTTATCCGTAATAAAGTATCGCAATCGATTCACAGTTTAGAATCAGCCACGCTCACATCACGTGAAATCAAATAACGACTATGATGACGAATTTACTAGAAATTTTCTAGTAAATTGTTATTAATTCTTTACGGTATTTTACACTTCCCAATCCGACAACATTATTTCCAGTAGAAATTGGAAAGTGTAAAATACCGTAAAGAATTAATAAAATGGCAACATTATTAGAAATGTCAATGTCAATCCATCAATCGCGTCAGCTGGGGTACGTTCAGAGCCGCTCGATCGATCGAAATTTAACCTGGTTAAAAATTATACTGCCCGTTCAGAGGCGCCTGTCAGATGAAATTTCGACCAGGTTAATTTTTATCCTGCCCGTTCAGAGACGCACCGGAAGTGAAATTTTATCTGACAGCGGCTAAAGTGCACGTTCAGGGGTACGTTCAGACGACCAGTATAATTTTTATACCGATCGATTCTTATACTAGTGGGACGCACAGTAGTGCGTTCACGCATGCACCTAGGGGAAACCGTTAGAGCGACTTTTAATCTGACAGCTCGCGTAAACCCCCGTTCATGCACGCACTTGCACCTGTCAGGATGAAATTTCCCCTGACAGGCGCTTCAGAACGGGGCTTTATCAACTGTCAAAGTGAAAAGTTCCCCTAAGTTTGCGCTAACCGTGCGCCCGTGAACGTACCCCTGAACGTACACCTGGGGTACGTTCACGGGCGCACGGTTAGCGCAAGGTTAGGGGAACTTTTCACTTTGACAGTTGATAAAGCCCCGTTTTGAAGCGCCTGTCAGGGGAAATTTCATCCTGACAGGTGCAAGTGCGTGCATGAACGGGGGTTTACGCGAGCTGTCAGATTAAAAGTCGCTCTAACGGTTTCCCCTAGGTGCATGCGTGAACGCACTCCTGGAAAAATCTAAAAGTCGATAATTTTCATTATTTTTGAGCTCTCTAAATTGCTTTTCTTTGAAAATGTTGTCTCGAAAACTAGACAAATTTGTGGGCCCCGCAAAAACTTTTCTTTCTAGGACTACTTCATCGTATCCAAGGTGTAGAATACCATCGTGCATTTGTTCGACTTCTAGGTTGTTTGTAATTTTTTCTCGCATATTTCACTAAAATATTAAAATTCGTACAAAATACAATCTATTATTATTTTTATATCTACAGGTTCAAGACCATACCAAGCCCTACAGTTAGAACTTTAAATCGCCAAATCAAGTTTTACTCAACAATAAAATCCAAACCTAAGAATTCCGAAGATGCCGAAGAATCGAAAAAGGATGACAAAATTAATAAAGCAGCTTCCAAGGGTGCGGCTAAATCCACAAAACCTTTAAACGAAGAAGAACTATTACAGAAATATGCTTCCAAGGGTGCGGCTAAATCCACAAAACCTTTAAACGAAGAAGAACTATTACAGAAATATGCTTCCAAGGGTGCGGCTAAATCCACAAAACCTTTAAATGAAGAAGAACTATTAGAGAAATATATAGCTGGTCTCTCAACAGATATTTACACTAAGCACAGAGTTTATAAGAATGATTTTCAGAGGGTTCTAGCAAAAGTGAAGGAATTTAACTTTTCTTCTAAGAAGCAGGGTTTGCTTCTGCTGCGTTCTTGTACTGATCTTATGCCAGATGAACCGGCGGCATCTAGAATGGCTATGGCAGAGCAAGTATGGGAAACCTTGAAGTAAGTATGACTTACAACAGTTTTATAATGTTATGAAAAAAAAATTAAACCCACAAATATGGCATCTGCGCCTAAGGTTAACCACCTGATCTTGCATGTTGCACCTGACCACTGCAAAAATTCGTAGTAATATTATTTTATAGTTCTGAATAATTATTATCTACACTAGCACAGCAATGGTGCCATAACTTTGTTTATCTTTTATAGTAAAATTATAAAAAAGTGGTAAGGTTTAAGATATCATTACGATATCCTTACAAAAAAATCATATTTAATTATTTTTTTTTCACATTTCACAGGCCACATACAACCTTTGAAGTTGAACATTACAATGAGCTGCTGCGTGTGTATGTTGCCAACAAGAAGACTATTTCACCTGCTGTATTCATCAATAACATGTTACCATGTAAACCGGAAATGACTACTTATGAGCTGTTATTGAAGGTGCTTGGAGAGGTAAGGGTATATTTTTTTATTGAGTTCAGTGCTAGACTGGGAGTGATGTAAAAATATAGGTTGTATCGTTGGTTTTTTTTTTGGGCTCTGTAAAAACCAATTAGTGACCTAAGTTTCAGTGTATTGCAATTTTTTTTCATGCATAACGGACTAAAGACTAAATGCGGAAAAGAGAGCCCTTAACAATGTATTGCAATTTATTAATGAACTGACAGACAACCTATTAGCACCAAAACAGCTATACATTTAAATAGGAAATACCTCTTCAAAGTCAGACCATTCCCTCTATTTCAATCTGCCTCTACATGTAGGTGTTTTTTTTTTGTATATGTCGTAGGAAGATTTGATAATTCAAATCTTCACGAAAATCAAATCCTAGGAATATTGCAAAAACATGGATAATTAGACAATGGTGAAAACATTGTCTAATCTTACTTAAAAAAAATAGCTTTTCTACAATGTCTCTTTCCTTATTTGAGTGAAGGAGAACTTGTTATGTCTTTACTTCAAATCATAATTTTTCAGGCAGGAGATTTGAACCAGGCAACAGAGGTGGTTGCCAACATAAAGGCAATGAATTTACCAGCAACTGAAAGCATGTTCAACTCCCTCATAGTATGCCAGGGGAAGGCTGGGTAAGAATAATTTGTTTCATAAGATTCTTATTACTAGACTGCCTGAAGTTTAATATTCTGTTCTTTCATAGATATTTAACAAATTCCTAGGCATAGTAGGCATACAAAAAAACATCCTTTTTTTCTGTTAAATGTCTGAGAAGATTAAATTTCGATACAACTTAAGTTAAATCAAAGTCATAAGGCAAAAATTTATATCATCTATTTATTTCATCACCTCTTAGTTAGATAAACTTTGATATAATCTTATAACTCCCTGTATATTTCATATAACATACGTAGTATACTATATTACTCCATGATATAACACACATCCATTATATTTTCATACAGAACCCTGCAAAACATTCAAGAAGTATTAACCATGATGCAGTCCCTGAAAATAGACCGTTCAGCTGAAACCTACACCGCTTTAGCTAGAGCCTTAGCCTGGAACAAGAAACCTGAGAATATGTTAGCCGAGTTAGAAGTCGCATTGGGAAAGGGGATAAAGTTTGAGGAGAAACATATAATGGAAATAGTCAAGACCTTGGCTGAATGTCGTATTCACGAGTTTGTACCGAAAGTAAGTAGTCAAATTTCCTTCGGCCGAGTATGTAACCTGAGATTCGTAACCAGTTGCGATAGAAACAAAAACATTCTTCATACGATACTGGTGTTGACCAGAGAAGAATTCTACAAGGAAACCTCTGTAGGACCACCCTTCTATCTGAAATAATCTTCTTTTGAGGAAATTTCGCATTGAAAAAAGTTACATGTGAAAAACTCTTTTTACAGGTCCTTCGATTCCTCCCACCCGAAACTCTCCAATCGCCGTCCATATCTCCTTACATGCAAGTAGTGGCGACCCAACTGGTCTTCCAAAACCAAGCGATGGCTGCTCTCGAGATATACAACGTCTTGCCTCTGCCTGCCTTTGGGCCTAAAGATGATCAGGGGTTACACGGACGCAGTTTGGTTAGAGATTGTGTTAAAGCTGCTATGGTGAGTTTTCATTATATTTTTTTTGTAAAGCTCTAATGCTCTACCTACAGGGTCGTTCAATAAAATAAAAGGTCGTTAATATTTCACCTACTTCAGTTCTTCTAGTTCTAGTAACTATGAACATTCTGTGTTAATTTGGCACGTTAATTTACAATGATGTGATGAGAAGTCCTTAATATTTCTACTTATTAATTCCTATAATTATTATAATCCAGCCATCAAGCCTAATCGGCTTGATATGCCAAAACCTCATGGCATCTGGCCGCAACCCGATAGCTATACAAAACGCAGCTGAAGCCGCGTTACAGATGGGCAAAGCACCTATGGCAATAGACATGTTGCAGAGAATGAAGCAACTCGGTATGCCAATACGATGTCATTACTTTTGGCCTATCCTGCTGCAGTCTACCAAGTCTTATGGTGAAAGAGGTGAGGAATTTTAAACAATTTTAGAAAATAAATAAGTAGTATAAATTATACAATAGAAACATTAATTTATATGCTACAGCAAAAGTACTTTTGCCGTCATATAAAATAATTGTTATATCCACGTTATATCAGTAGCCATTTGGCTACATATTTTTTATGAACATTCTATGTTAATTTGGAACTTTAGTTGATAATGATTTCCGATTCTTTCTGCTGTAAGACGTCGTGGCGGATATTTGAACTATGTTGTATCCATGGTTGTATCAAAGTGCATGGATTTTAACGAAAAATCTTTTAACACGTTGACTGCTAAAATCCTCCACGCGGGTGGAGCTTACTGTAGTGACTGTGCTCAAGAACCCGCGTCGCGAGTGCGAGTACATATACGCGAGTTGAGGCGCGCACGGCCGGCTTTTTACCAAAGAGTAGCTTAGCAGCTAACGTGTTAAATAACAAAATAAATTCGTTAAGATCTCACCCAGAGCTTGTTTTATTCAATTTCAATATTTTCCAGGAATAATAAACACTCTCCAAACCATGGTCCAGATGGATGTAACCCCGGACCACGATACCATGATGCAGTACGTTCTACCTCACGTCAGTTTCACTTCACCGCAGAATTTGATGAAAAAGTTCATAGAAGCGGGTCTTACGGCCACCATGGTGCTCACTCCTATGATGGTCACGCTTGTTAAAACTGGACAAGTTAAGGCTGCTAGTGAGATCTGTGAGTATATGTACTTGTATTGTATAGGGTGTCTCCATGTTTTGTATAGGATAGGATGTCTAATGAAGACGTTCATAGAAGCGGGTCTTACGGCCACCATGATGCTCACTCCTATAATGGTGACGCTAATTAAAACAGGCTAAGTTAAGGCTGCTAGTGAGATCTGTGAGTATATTTACTCGTATTGTATAGGGTGTCTCCATGTATTGTATAGGATAGGGTGTCTAATGAAGAAGTTCATAGAAGCGGGTCTTACGGCCACCATGGTGCTCAGTCCTATGATGGTCACGCTTGTTAAAACTGGTCAAGTTAAGGCTGCTAGTGAGATCTGTGAGTATATGTAGGTACTTGTATTGTATAGGGTGTCTCTATGTATTGTATAGGATAGGGTGTCTAATGAAGAAGTTCATAGAAGCGGGTCTTACGGCCACCATGGTGCTCACTCCTATGATGGTCACGCTTGTTAAAACTGGACAAGTTAAGGCTGCTAGTGTGATCTGTGAGTATAATTGTACTCGTATTGTATAGGGTGTCTCCATGTATTGTATAGGATAGGGTGTCTAATGAAGAAGTTCATAGAAGCGGGTCTTACGGCCACCATGGTGCTCACTCCTATGATGGTCACGCTTGTTAAAACTGGACAAGTTAAGGCTGCTAGTGAGATCTGTGAGTATAATATGTACTTGTATTGTATAGGGTGTCTCCATGTATTGTATAGAATAGGGTGTCTAATGAAGAAGTTCATAGAAGCGGGTCTTACGGCCACCATGGTGCTCACTCCTATAATGGTGACGCTAATTAAAACAGGCTAAGTTAGGGCTGCTAGTGAAATATTTTATAGTGCTCGTATGGCGTGTTTCCAAATATAATACTTCTGTGTTTCGGTTTGAATGGCATGGAAGCCAGTGTAATTACTGGCACATGAGACAATCCAGCCTAGGTATCACAGTGTGCAACACACTTTGCTATGCATTGAAATATAAGTTCTCTGCTGCTATAACACTTTTTAGGTACCTACAATCTACAAAATCAAGCAGTTTTCACTGCTTGTTCTGAAAAATACTAACCTAACTAAACGACAATAATCCACTGCTTGTCACGGGCCTAGTTCCGGGATCCAGCCATGTTTGGCAGGCGGATTGGCAAGTGCCGTGCAAGATGTTATATCCAAAGGAAATTTTGGTGCCTGGATTTATCTTTTAGTCGACTTTTACGTCACTTTTTATGTTACGATGACATAGAATTATTAAGAAGTATTGTATTTTTTTACTTGTATTTTTTTACAGGCGAACTATTCAGAGGCAAAATCGATGCCGAAATGATAATAAAGCCCTTAGTAAAAGGCTATCAAATCAGCATGGATCCGATATCCACAGTGCATATACTCAACGACATATCGGAAAAACCCACAGATAAGAACAAGGATTGGGTTGGCAGGTTTCTGTGCGAGTTTCTCAGTCAGATAATGCCGAAAAACAACTTGAACGAATACCTGTTTCTTCTTAGGGTAAGTGCAATGCATCTACTGATGATTCATATAACTTACTTATAGTAAAATGAGTAAAAATATAATATTAATAATATTTTGAATAAACTTTAAAAAAAAAACTATATCCATCCACTTGGTGAAATTTCGTTTTAAAGCCGACGTGGTACGGTACGATCCTGCTGATGTAACTTAAATGATGAAAAAAAAAATGTCTCTCACACATACCTACAACATTGCAATTTAGCTGAAATGCCCTTTTTTCGTGTTCCTTGTACATTTAATAATGTTTAATTTCATCAGTATAAATAACTATGTATCCCCATTTTGTTCTAAATAGTATACCTTCAGATTGACAGCAGCGTATATGTAGAAGAAATTCGAAGTTTTAATGAAAAGTTACTTTTCTAACCACAAACCTTTATAATTAAATGAATGATAATATATAAGCAGCAAAAATTTTGGGCCCATATCAAGTATAAATATAATCATACCTTTATCATATTCTAGGAGCTTTACAAGCAAAAGGTAAAGATATCAACCTCAGCAGCAGACAACTGCCTGAACCGTCTACCGGACAGTCTCCCTCCGGTTAAGCTTGAGGAGTTCAGGGATCTGATCATCAAACTCACTGATGAGAAAATAGTCGATGTTGGGGAGATGTACTCACAGTCTATGCCGCATCCGGTGAGTTTTTTTTTATACATGTGGCGATACGTTGTGATAAGAACACGAGTTCTAAAACGCGGTATCAAAGTTTTCACATCTCACCTGATGGTAAGTAATGATGCAGACTATGTTCGCTGATGCTCCCCTGGATAATGCACCTATTCACTCTCGCCTTAAAAAGGCCTAGGTTATAATGTACAGCGCCAGGCGCAGACAGAAAAGACCTCTAGAAATTCATCCCAGGTTAATATGTTACGGAAACAGATCCGCCCACAGAGCAGATACAAGATCCGCCGATAGAGAAGTCCCCTAGAAAGGCTCATGTTATAATAAATACGGAAACAGATTCGTCACTAGTCCAGTTCTTAGCCGTTCGTATCTTCAATACCAACTGCCTGAACCGTATACCAGACAGTCCCACCGGCCAAGATTGAACAGTTCAGGGATCTTATAATCAAACTTACTGATGAGAAACTAGTGGATGTTAGCGAGATGTTCTCACTGTTAATTACTGTCTCACTGTTAGTTACTTACTGCAGTAGTCATTTACAATAAAATAATTTCTATGCTGGACTGGAAGCGATAAAAACAGAATAACTAGCTGCTTCTCTTGCTAGGCATACTATAAAGCCCAGTAAAAAGACTTGATGATTTCGATGACGGGCGTCTGCTATTTATTTATTTATTAAAACTTTATTGCACAAAGTACAAAGGATATTCTTATCATCATTCACCTTTATATTATTAATTACGCTTTTATATTTCATTTTTATTTAAGACCAATGGACAGGACTATCTTTTTTTGTGTTTGCTGAATGACATAATTTTTGATCATCAAATTACATTTTCCAGAAACACATGAACGAAGAAGCTCTTCGGGCGCATCTCAACGAACTTGAGGCCAAAAAACTGAACACTCGTGGCGTGTTGAGGAAACTATTACAGGAGTACTGTAGGACGGGCAACCTTCTTGCAGCCAGGGAGATCGTTGATAAGTGTCAAAAAGAAGGGGTGAGTTTAATACGGGGTGTAAGGGACAGCGTCCCGCAAACTTATAGGGGTTGCTCAGTCAACGAAACTGAACAACTACCACCAGGTTTTTTTTTTTTCAGGAAATGAAAATAAAAATTTGCTATGACCAGCTCGATCAGAAAATTTGTATGGAAAAGCAAATTTTTTTTTTCATTTCCTGAAAAAAAAAATCTGGTGATAGTTGTTCAGTATCGTTGACTGAGCAACCCTTATCAGTTTGCGGGACGCTGTCCCTTACACCCGGTATACATTTTTGGGAATCTAACCTACTCGAAGAAATGCAGCATTCCTTCGTCGAAAAATTACAACAAAAAAGCGCTTTGCGTGTATCTTAATAAGATTGGGTTCAAGTTTTAACAGCGTAGGAAAACAATAAATGACTTCCTACGACTGACAAATGCCTTCCTACGACTGACAAATGCCTTCCTACGTCTGACAAATGCCTTCCTACGTCTGACAAATGCCTTCCTACGACTGACAAATGCCTTCCTGCGACTGCGGTGGCAAACGGAGCATATAACTCGAATAGGAACCAAGTTGTTGCAAACCCACACTGGGGTATATGAAGTGATGACCTATGAATGATGGCTGGCAGGAACTGGATGCGAAGAGCCAAAGACCGTGCTCAGTGGTGCTGGTGCTACTTACTAGAGAGTGTTCTTCTTTTTATCGAGTGGGTTTTTCGAGTCGACGAATGACCCGATGAACCTTGGTGTCAGAGTTTTTAAACCGCCTATTAAGTAACAGCTAATATAGGCTTCTGACATGATTGAAGGCAAAGTTTATATGGTACTCTTTGGATTTAGGTGGCTGATGATGATGGATGACAATAACATTTTGTGTAATTTGTGTCTTATAGAGAGCTTCCATGCTGGACTGGGAGTGATAGAAAAACATAGAATGTGCCAGCTGCATTTCCTCCCGGGCATGCTGTAAAAACCAGCTAAGGGATTCGAGGGTTTCAGTATTGTAATTTAGGCGATGGGCTGACAACCTGTCACTATTGCAATATTATACAATATACAGATCAATCTGGAATAACCCTCAAAACTTGTCAGACGCGGCGGAACGACCTTTGTTTAGGTCGTTTACGCTCTGCCTACCCCATTAGGGATAAAGGCGTTATTATATGTATGTATGTGTCTTATATCTACTTTATACTTTCCAGGTGTTTCTCTCAGCTGGCATGAAAGCCGCCATCTTTGATTTACACGTCAAAATGGGTGAACTAGACCAAGCTGAACTAGCTCTCGCAGATCTAAACAAGACCGCACCAAACTTCCTACTCGACGAATACAAAGTTATTGACTTCGCTACCCTCATGGTGTATAGAAATAGGATTGATAAGGCTTTTGACTTGATCAATGAGCAGTCAAAGAGGAGGTAAGATCATCGTCTTCTTATAGAGAAGGTTTTCGAGTCGACGAACAGCTAATAGGCCTCTGACAAGGTTTGTGTAACAACCACTATCAAAGACAGCGACCGGGACCGAATGTTTGACGCGCCCTCCGAAGCACGTTTTTTTTTCTTAGTCAGTCAGATGATTCAGCCTGCATTGTCCTTACTAAACTGGGGTGATACAAAGTGATAAATAGACAAATATGAACTTTGTGTTCCCCCTCTTGGAAATCGAACCCAGGAACTCCGGATCGTGAGCCCAAGGCTCAGACCACTAGACCACGGAGGCAGTTGCAGCATATTAAATATCCCCTAATCCAAATTCATTTCAGATGTGTAAAAGGCGGTCGCAGTATCTCAATGAACTGCTGGCGACTCCTAGATGCTGTGGCTGCGAATAACTCCCATGTGGAAACCAGAAACATGTTCGAACTGCTATGCCAACTGAATTATTGTCAACCAACCAATGCCATACTCGGGGCTCTAATCAGAGTGCATTTGAAAGTGTAAGTTGAAGAGTAATTTTTTTTGTTCTCACCTGTCGCATTTCACGTATTTATTTTTTATGTTACACAGCGGAAAATAAGCATGCGGCCTTCCTGATGGTAAACAGCACTAGTTAGTGTTATTAGCGTGTTGAACACCGTTGAAACTAATGTGGATTGTCTCATGTGCCAGTAATTTCACTGGTATGGCTCCCTTGCCTTTTAAACTGAATAAACAACAAATCTGCCGGGAGCCTCCGAGTTGGGCTGGCTATACGGGGTGTAAGGGACAGCGTCCCGCAAACTAATAGGGGTTGCTCAGTCAACGAAACTGAAAAACTATCACTAGGATTTTTTTTTCAGGAAATGAAAAAATACATTTGAATTTTTGTACAAAAAGACCACCTCGATCAGACAATTTGTATGGAACAGCATTATTTTTTTCATTTATTGAAAAGAAATCCTGGTGATACTTGTTCAGTTTCGTTGACCTCACCCCAATCAGTTTGCGGGACGCTGTCCCTAACACCCGGTATTTCCTTAGCGATCTATTTCATATGGTGGCAGTGGCACTGACATAGCCAGGTGATCTGATGAATGATCCGCATCGGATCAGCATCTTTGATGTATATTGTCATTTTATAGGAATGTAATAACTAGTATATTGCGCATTTGAAGTACCCATTATGACTATAAAATGGTTTTTACCCATGTGGTGCCGGGTTAGAATAGCATCACCCCATCACTTCCTGTGGGTGTCGTAAAAGGCGACTAAATGATAAATCCAGGGAATGGGCAGCAGCGTTTCCTGTGAATGGAAAACATCTACTGTGCTCACCAACCCGCCTGCCAAGCGTGGTGAGTATGGCATATACCCCCAATTTTGGGGAGACCCATGTCCAGGACTGTTGTGGCTGATGATGAGGGTTTTTAGCGTAGTTTTTTTTACCTTCATCTCTTCAGCAGAGAGCTGCTGACCCAATTTTCAATCCCAACGCTGTATCATAAACGGACTTGAGAAGTAATCGCCTTATTACCTTAACAGTGACAACATAGACGAAGCAGTGAAAGAATTCGTCCGTATCGCCAACAAGTACAAATGCACTCCTTTGAAACACGAACTCCTATGCCACATCCTGCAGTTCATGGGCGACGGCATCTCCGAAGAGAACTTCTTGACCAATGAACGGTGTAACGGGAAACTGAGCAAACTGGCGCAGACTGTTCTAAATATTGATAAGAAGATACATGGAGCTGGTGATCTACAGGTAGCTATTATACTAGGTTTATTCTTGTCGTGTGGGTTTCGAGTAAGTCGCTCTAAATTCAGGGTAGGCTCCTGCTCCTTGGTGTGGACGTATGTGAGCTGATGATGATGAATAGCACATCTAATAGGCCTCTGACATGGTTTGTGTAACGGGACCGACGGCTTAACTTGCCCTCCGAACCACGAAATCTTTATTATTTTAGACAATTAGGTGGCTCAGCCTGCATTGTCCTAACCAAACTAGGGAAATTCACAAAGTGATATATTGACAAATATTAACTTTATAGCTAAAGTAATTAGAGTTGTTTGACTATAGTAATAATAGTTGTTTTTAAATATTTATTAAAGAGCTCTACTGTATTTTTTTTCGCTTCTACAATACCTAACTTATTCATTTCATTCATTCTTTCATAGCCTGGGTCTTATTCTTACAGCTGACCGTCATAGCAGCATTAGCAGACGTCGGCTACAAGAAGTCCCTTCGCAAAGTCCTATTAGATCCATCCATGAAATTCCACCCCGACGCTCTACTACGCCATTGCGAGAGATTCGCACACACAAAGAAACTACATGCGTTGGAAACTATAGCGGAATGCGCTAAGGATTTGAAACATATAGACGTGGCCGATGTCTACGACTTGATTATTGAAATTTATCGTAAGTATATGATTTATTTTTGTTAAGATCTCAATCCTACGGACTGCGCCAAATAACTAACTACGGTTTAAGGACAAAAACCTTTATGGTTTTTGTGGTCGACGGATGTCTATATTTTTATTTAGATAAGCCTACCCTAGGTAATTTATAGGCTATAAAAAAAAGTCTTCCCTAGACCTAAAGTTAGTGTCTCCGCCGACAAACTTTTCTGCAGTTTGGCAGTCTCTTTGATAATGTAAATGATTGATAATAAACGATTTTTTTAATTATTATAAAAATAGCACCACCCGATCTCATTCCGACGAGGCCTAAAACTAGACTGAGAGATAAATTCAAGGAATGAACAGCAGCATTGTCTGTGAATATAAAATCTTGTACATCCAAGCCAATGAGGAGGAAAACTGCCTTTTTCTCCCGCTAGGTGTCGCATGGGCGACTGTACCTTGAGAACTGTCAAATTGTACCAACTTTTGTAAACAAATTGAATATTTTTAGAATATTATCAGTAAATGCCACAATGCAGTGCATTTAATTGCAAAAATAGGGGAATTCATTTGTTTTCCAAAGATTACAAATAAAGAAAACAGTGAGAGACAGTGGGAAAAAAAAATTACGTATTAAAAACTTCAATGTAAGTGATGCAAGTTGAATGTGTTCAGCGCATTACAAAGAAAGTGATTATATTGAAAAAAATATCGTTAATGTTAAAAAAACTGATAAAATCGCAATACACATGTGACATTGACACGAAATAAGGTACAGTCGCCCAGAGCGCCATCTGTATTTAGCTTTTAGTTTGGCTCCTCATTGTAGAGCACATTCTTGCAGTGGATTTTTAAGTTTCAATTCAAAATTACCAACTCTTTTTGCAGAACGCGACGACGACGTCAAAAAGGCTCTGGAATTATTACAAAGAATGCAGGAACAAAACGTGACCCCATCGCAGAAGTTTGTTAAAACCCTCGCGTCCATGGCCAAGTCCAACAACCAACCGATACCACCTGAAGTCATCGCTCTAATCGACCATGAAAAAAAAACAGATAGTAATTAGTTCGGTAAGTAGGCTTGGTAGAAATTTGTAGTGAAATGTTTTTAATTAGAAAGTTCAAAAATAAAGGATGTGGGGATCAAAATGGGTTGATCAGTCTACGAAACTGAACAACTATCACGAAGGATTTTTGTAAATATTCGCTTCTACCTACATACTTCTTCACAAATAGTTTAATCAAAGAAGTTATTTTGTATGGAGAAATCTTTTTTTTTTTAATTCTCAGAATAATCTTCGTAGACTTATCAACCCTTTCAAATACTTTCCTTTACACCCGGTATATTTATGTATGTGTTGAGAGAATGCTATGTATTGTTCCAAGTGTACACAATTAAGAATAGTAGAAATATTGAAATGTCTGTGATATTAAATTATTAACGTGTTTTTTCAATAATAAATGCGTAAATTTTGTTTAATTATTGAAGTTTTTATTTTGGTAATAAACGTAACATTTTATGTTTTCATATTTATATAACATTTTATGGTTTAAAAATGTTACAATGTGGTATTGATTCGGGCAAACCAAGGGGCAAACACATTCCATAACTCCGTCAGTTAGAAATATGAAATAGAATTTTAAAGTTGTAAAAGTGACGTAAGACGCAAAAAATTGGAAATTTTAAGACAGTCGTCGTTTTCAAGAGAAGTCTCTTATAAACACTACTATTATTATATTTTAATTATATTTTAATACGATTTAGCATTATTCAAGTCTTCAATAATCTTCTCATTCAAAGCGGCCAGCTCTTCCATAGCCTGCTTATTTAGGCTCGTATTTATAAAGCGATCTCAAGTTTGAGTGCAGTATTAAGTCTAGATTTGACAGACCGTTTTGTACTGAAATGACATTTCTGATTTAAACTCAAACTAGCTGTCACTCTTGAGAGCTGATTATAAATACGGGCCTTAAAGGCTCGTAGTCTCATTTTAAGGTGATTGACGCTATCTGTTCTCTAAAATTCTGCATAAGTATTTTAGGAAGTTTCTTTGAAAAAGGGTAGCTACCCAACTGAACTTGTTTGGAACTGAAATATATGCAATGCAAATTGCCGTGCAACTTCTATACCGCTGACCGCGTTTTTGTGGCGCCATCTATGTGAGCTATATATTATATTCTAATAAGATTTAGCATTATTCAAGTCTTCAATAATCTTCTTATTCAAAGCACCCAGTTCTTCCATAGCCTGCTTCTTCAAAGGCGCGTAGTCTGCTTTCAAGGTGATTGACGCGATGTCTTCTTCTAGCACCGTCTTTCGCGTCTCCAACTGAGATAGTTGTTCTTCTAAAGCGTTCAGCTTGGCGTACATTTCGTTACCGTCGAGACTTGTCTGCAAAGATAAACAGGTTTTTTTTTACGACATACATACAATCACGCCTTTAAAGGGCAGGCCCAAGGGTTGGCAGAGCGTAAACGACATAATTAAAGATCGTTCCGCCACGCCTGACAAGTTTTGAGGGCTATTTCAGATGTTACTGGAGTAAGTAAAGGATGCATTGTAACTTTCGGATCCCTATGCTGGTTTATACAGCATGCTGTGGAGGAGAAGCACTTTCTGTGTTTTATTCTATCAATCCAGCCCGGCATGGAAGGAATGTAGAACAACCAAGTAAAATATCCGATTCTCAACAAAGACATAGTTGCATTGTACCATATTCATTTTAGAATTTAAGAAAATATTCCTTCCTCTATGCATTTACCTGTAATTTCTTCAGCTTATTAGCCGCTTCCAAAACAGCTGCTTCTGTCGGCGTCAACTTTTCCCTGAGCAACTGCAATTCCGTCTCCAAAGCTTTCTTTTCTTCCTCGCCTTTGTCTCTAAGAGTCTCCAGGTCGGATAGAGTAATGAGCTCATCTTTCATAGCCTGGGTCTTCTCTGGCAACGTCTGGAGTTCCGTGGCTAAGCGTTCGCGAGTCGACTCAGCCTAAAAATTACAAGTAACAGTTTTTTATTGTATGCCATTGGCATTTCATCAATAAATCCAATAGATTAAAAAGCATAGCACTTGTAGTCAAGTAATAATCATACGGGGTTTAATGTAAGGGACAGCTTCCCGCAAACTGATGGGGGTTGATCATTTTGTATGGGGAAGTCAATTGCTTTTACATTTCTAAAATATGCAACTTACTTTCTTCAAATTCGCCTGGAACCGCTCGTACTCCTTCGTGAGAGTATCAACAGACTTCTTGCTATCATCATACGTGGAAGTATACCCTTCCTTCTGTTTGAGGTTGTCGATCTCGCTCAAATCCAAATCGATGTTAGAACTGCTATGGTCCAAAGCGAAAACAACGTCCTTCTCCAACTGTTCGATTTTCTCTTGCTCCTTCTTAAGATTTTCTTCGTAAGTTGACATAAAAGTGTCCATTGTTTCTTCTCTTTTTTTGAGTTCACGATATTTTTGATGACGTTCAGAGTTACCTTCTTCAAGGTCCTGTAAAAAATAATCATGAATTCTTTATTGTCATCCACAACATGTTTGTTTATGTAACTATAGGTTAGGTACCTCCGTGGTCTGAGCCTTGGGCTCAAGAGAACAAGATTCGGAGGTCCTGGGTTCGATTCCCGGTTGGGACAACGACTTTGTGTTGTGGTTATTGTTTCTACTTTGATTAAGACATTGCAGGCTGATCACTAATCTAATTGTCCAAAAAGTAAGATGATAAAATGATCCATGGTATTTTTGTATGTTGACGTACCTGTTCAGCCTGTTCAATAAGCTCTTGCACTTTCTTGATTTGTTCTCTCAAATTAGCAGCATTACTGTCCAATGACGCTATGGCAGCATTATCTTCTCGAACCTGAATATCAAATGAAACATAACTTTTGATACCTTTAGAATAGAGTTGCATCATTCTTTTGCCTTTACCTTTATCCTATTTATTTAAGGTCTGTGCAGAATGTTTTTTTCTTCCATTTATCCCGGTCAGCCGTCAAATCATCACTCACATTCGTTCATTATAAAAAAAAAAGACATATCATCTCATCTTTCACACAGTCCATCCATCTTTTCTTTGATCATCCTGTCCCAAAATATCCATCCACGTCCAAATTCATCAGAATCCTTTAGACTAAAGTTATTAGAATTTAAAGCACAGAAAAATATTTAAGTACCTGAAGTAGCAATTTCTCTCTTTCTTCCTGAGGGTCTAAACGATTATTCATCTCGTTCTTCATATTGTCTCGTTTTTCCTCAACTCCTGCTAGCCTTCGATGCAGCTCCAATAAATGTAACTTAAGCTGCAAGAAGTAAGGAGATTAAATCCATCATAAACTACTACAATATTGATTTCAAACATATGTACCTATACCTATATTTGTTTGTTGGAAATGGGTTTGCTCTTGACTCTAGGTCAGGACAGGAGCGACGTAGACAGAGTTGACAATAGAGCAAGACTGCCCATACTTTGAAGAGTTGAAATACAGAAAGGTAGGAGATTTTGCTGTGCGCTTTATGGAAGATGTTTGGAAGTAGAAGCGCTTAGTCCTATTTGGTGGATAACTTTCATAACGAAATCTCATCCCTTTCTGTTCTCTCATGGTATTGAATCATGTTATTGCTTCTTTGCCCTCAATATCTTACGTTACCTGAGACCCTGATATCTCTTTATTGAACTCCGCCTTCTCCATATTGAGATGGTCGATCTGAGTCCTCGCCTGCTCGACTTCATCACGCAACGCTGCTGCTGTGGACTCCAGCCCGTTGTATTGAGCTTTCTGCTCGGGTGTCATTTCTGATAGAAGCTGGGATAGATTTGATTGTTCCTGTAACATTTTAATCATAATCATTCATTATTGCAGTATCACAATTAATAAGTTACATTCATACGAGTAGAATCACAATTATTTTTTTCATTTCCTGAAGAGTTTTCTGGTGAAAGTTGTTCAGTACAACCCCTATCAGTTTCTGGTAAATTTAACTTTTTTAAATATTTGAATGAAAACATTACCTTTTCCATTTGTTCTCTCAGCTGCCTCAACTGGTTCTCCTTCCGTTGTTTCTCCAAGAACAACTGTTCCATCTCCTCCTGTAACTTCTAGTTGGTTGTTTCCATTTCTCTTGTTTGTTCTTCAACTGACTGTCTTGCTGCTTCTAATTTTTCCAAGTATTTTATTGCAAACATTACCTTCTCCATTTGTTCTCTCAGCTGCCTCAACTGGTTCTCCTTCCGTTGTTTCTCCAAGAACACCTGTTCCACCTCCTCCTGTAGCTTCTGGTTGGCTGCTTCCAGTTCTCTTGTTTGTTCCTCAACTGACTGTCTTGTTGCTTCTCCATTGGCTATTCGTATAGCTGTATTGTAGTCTGCTAGACGTCCTTGTAAGTCTGTAACCAAAATATTCTTCTTTTTCTTATCGAGTGACTCTTTTTTCGAGTCGATGAACGGCCCAATGAACCCTTTTGTCAGAGTTTTTAAACCACCTATTATTAAAAGCTTATAAGTCTCTTAAAGAAGAAGAAGTCTCTTAGATGGTTTGTGTAACGACCGCTATCAAAGACAGCGACCAGGACCGGTGGCTTAACGTGCCCTCCGAAACACGAATGGTTTAACCTGCAATGTCCTAACCAAACTGGGGAAAATCTCACAAATTGATAAATTGACAGATATCAACTTTGTTACCCCCCGTGGGAATTGAACCCACGACCTCTGGATCAGGAACCCATTTTTTAGAAGAGTACCTACCTACTTACCTGTCAGCTCCTGTGCTAGCTCCCTTACTCTCTTCTCGTAATGTTTCTTAGCCGATTTCTCCCTCTCCCCCGCCTCAGCTTGCTCGCTCAGCCGCGCTATTTCAGCTTTCATCTCTCTCACTTTCACCTGCATCAGCTCTTCCCAGTATCTCTTGTCCTGCAGCTGTCTGGTGCGGAATCCTCTTGCTGTTCCAGTGCGAAGTCCTGATAAGCCTTGTTGGGTTATTGGTCGATCGATCTAGGAGAAAAGATTTCACTGATTTTGTTGCTTAAAGAGATAAAGGCAAAAGGTCTAGTTATTTCAATTGAGATTTCATTAAAATTTCTTTTCAATGGAAATTATCTAGATTTGATAGATCTAACCACAAAGGCTGTACAAATCGTTTTTTCTGTTTTTAAAAAACAAGAAGTTTTGCGATGGATTTTTAACTAATATTCGTTATTTCAACAAATAGCTAAAATGTTTTAGTCAAAGTTTGGTATCCTACGCATTCGTCTGCAGTCTTAACCTAGCTGTGTTAACCAAGTCTACCACAAATTACCATTGAAAAGCCAGTGAGTGCAGTGGGTTGTCGGCTAGCAGTGGGCGGTGCCGGCCCGAACCCAGCAGTTGACATCCGAGAAGCAGTCCCACCTCTGTACGCTGACGTAGGCCTCATGCTGCCGCTCCTGACATCGTAAAAGGTCTTTCAGTAGAACTTATTATATCGTATAGATAGGTTAGTCAGAGGTTTTGTGTTCAGATTCCGTCCTTGAATGCTCCCACGAGAGTACTTGGAAACAATGACGAAACAAGTTCAAAGATTTATGATAGATTTTGTTTGAAATCTGTAACTTCACACTATTCTTAAGACTCTGAGAGTTTACGTGCCTTCTAACGCACGAAAAGTGATCTAAGTAGGTAGTAGTTGTCTGTTTATCTATCCTTATGTGATCCATAACTATAACAGTCCCTCATTAGATTTGCAAACACCGATAGATAGATAGATAGATCATGATATCGTGAGAATTGTAGAGAAAAGTAACAGCGTTTACGGTATCTGCTTATTCATACCTTCTGCCATACTTACCTATATTATTATATTAGTAGAGTAACATAATATAGGTAAAGAAACTGTTCCAAATCTTACCTAGAAACGCCAGACCCAGAGTTGGTATAATCTCTAAAACCGCGCCTAGAAATAGGCCTTCTAGCCGCACTGGACCGTTCACTAGTACTGGAGTCGGAAAAATCCATATCAGTATAATTATTTTCACACTCGCTGGACAAAGGTTTGTACACGCGCAGTGGATATGTTGTTTACGCGTTGCTATGGCGACGGAGTCCTGTCGTTGCTATGGTGACGGATTTGATAGATCTAACCACAAAGGTTGTACAAATCGTTTTTTCTGTTTTGGTAAAAGAAGGTTGCATCTATACACACACTGAATACAGGGTGTTAGTAATAAATCAAACTGAATAACTTCCGTCTTTTCTTAAAGAAGAATCTTCTAATCCTACAGATTTTTGAATAGTGAAATAACTGAACCTGCTTGCTGTGCAGAAAAAAAAAAGAAATTTAAAATTAGCTTGAATGTATTCAAGATTATAAATTATTTATTTGTTGCTATTACTAGGGTAGGATTTATATTTATTATAAATGGATGCAGTAAAACAATTTTCTTTAATAAAAAGTAATAGTATATTTTATTCATACACATTCCTTAAATTAGGTTACTCTTTAACCAACACCCTGCTTCACTAAATACATTGAGGATGTTGCTATATAACTAAAATGTACCCCAAAAGGACTGATGTGTTACTTACATAGACTTTTAGCAAAATATATAGAAAATGCTCCGTAAATGATTGTTATATAACAAAAATATATCATTTACAAATCGCTATTTACAATTTCTATAGCTATAAAAACTGTAGGTATAATAGAATGAAATTGTTAGTGAATTTCCTACTTTATTATTTTCTTTGAAATAAGATTTTATGAAGTTAAGCCTCACAAAGCACATCGGTATTTATTTTGTGACAATCAGATTTATTTTTAAATACTTCTAGATCATAATATTAAAAAAATATATAATAAAATATTGAGTGGTAACGATGTCTAGCACCTCCAAATTAGAATTTTGCGTCATTGTGAATCACTTTTTTAAATATGAAAAACGTGAAAATATGTTTTTTTTATATCAACAATATGATACTATGATTTCTTGACGATATCGAATAGCTATTTTGGTACTTAATATTATAAACATTTAGAAACAACTAATTTTTAGAAGTCTTTAAAAATATTGAGTATTCAAATACTTTAGGAAATAACACAATGTATAATGGTTAACTAGGTCATAAAAAAACTAAATAGCTACGTCTATTTATTTACAAAATTAGATAACATAACATAAAAATAATATTAAGTTAGTTAAACATTCATGATAGTATTTCTATTTTACGGGTAAATTTTAGGTAAATTAACAATTTCCTGATTTCATTGTAACAAGTTTTTTTAACGTAACGAAAAATTCGCACCTCTGGGGAAGATGTTAAAAGTGCAACAATAAAAATACTATAATAAAGTCATTTTGTATAAATAAATCGGTGTTGATTCTGAGTAACACACTTGTTTACTAATTTAAAAGTAGACCTGTCACTTTAATAGAGCTAAAATAGAGACTGAAAATTAACAGAAAACTTTTACGGCGATTGTCACTTCTTTTCTAATTGTAGAAATAGACAGGTTTAACAAATTTTTATTAATAAAACTATTTTTTAACGAATTTAAGTTGTGTTTATTTAATTTTGATTTTCCTACGTTTCGAACCCTTTCTAGGGGTCGTATAATTTTTTATTATTAAAATCGTGTCAGACAGAATCGACTCCATTGTACAAGACCTAATCATTTATTCCCAACCCTGTTTTGACTAGGATTGACACCTTAACATTATCGAAGAATATATTCAAGATGTTCAATATAGTGGCAGTGATCAATTTCTTCTCGTTTTAACACCTTAACTACCTAAACTAAGCAATATTTTATATTAACATTTAGTTATAAGTTATATATAAGTAAATATTATGATGGTAAACATATTTATTAACTACTTATCGCTTTAAGTAGGTATAAGTATAAAAATAATATACAATACATGAAAAAAAAATTACGTTTGATCTAAATTCGAATCGCGATAAATATTTTCATCTACCTAAATATGCTTCCACAAACGTGATCATCATTAAAAAAATACAAAAATAGCTACATAGTTCATGTATTCCATTAAGATGATGATAATTTACAAATAATGTATTCGTAGAGATTATATATAGGTATTTACAAAATATTCAAATTCATTTTCATTTACATAGTTGAGAATCTGTAATTTTACAGATATTTTATTTATTTCATGTATTATTCCCGACAAAATTAAAGGTTTTTCTCTCCGTGGTATAATAATAGCATTTATGTCTTCATTATCGTGACTCAGTAAAAAATTTAATTCTACCTACCTACATAACTTAAAACTAGGGTTTGCTTTCCAAACTATTCGATTCGTTTCATATTAAAAAAATAACAAGTCTACTGCCTGTCAAGGGTGACAAGCAACAGATGTATCCGAACGTAACTGTCAATGCGCTGCAAACTTCAGCCCGGTCTGTTCTATTACTCAAACCGCACTGAAGTTCGTGAGGATTGCGAATTGACAGTTACATTTCGAATTTTTAATTATCCAACAAGTGAATCCATATCTAAGGTGTTGCAGCTTTAGTCCCATTCCCCGATGAACATATGGCGTGCGTGAGACGCCGGAGGGGGAGGGAAGCCGCGGCCAGGGAGGGGTAGACGACCATACAGCGCATACGGGTCATAGTGGTCTCCATCTGAAATAACGAGCCTGGTAAAGGATGGGTTTGAAGACAGGGCAATGAAGAGTTTTCCCATCATTCCTGTTCGGAAGTGACGAATCCTTCATTTCTTTGACGTTTCTTTACATTCCCTGCAGTTTCATGTCTTTCGTCTACGCCAGGAAAACTCTTCATTTTGGACACCTATAGTGTACCAATACTATTTGGCCACTTGTATGTGGCTGTTGCGCCAATTTATTTGGCTTTTCATCTCTACAAGTTTCTAAAGTTTGTAATAATTATGTAGGTAAGTATTGTACCTACTTATGTTTTACTATTTGTGAGTGTCGGTGACTTCTAATGTTTAGAAGGTTAGTACTTAGGTTAGTAAGAAAAGTTCTTGTTTCATTGTCTAGCTACCAAGGGTTAATTATGTTAGTGTAAGTGAGAATGTAAGGAGGAAAGATCCAAGGGGAGAGTTGGAAGGAATCAAGTTTTTCAAAACGGACAAACAATTTTTTTTTTGAGATAGAAAGAGGTAAAGTTTAAGATTGTCAAAGATCAATGCAAAGCTTGCTAAACAAATTCAAACCGGGAAAGAAACTTGAAATCGTTATAAGTAAACAAAAAAAATAATAGGATTGAAGGATTAGAAAGAAATAAAAAGATAAGAGAAAATCAAGGTGAAGTGCCACAAAAGTGGAAATTAGAAGCCTGAGGCGGAGTGCTACCAAGCGAAGCGAAAACAACTGTCTGTTACCAAGATTGGAGCGAAGAGTCCGGAGTTAAAGTGCGGGTTAGTCTGTATGTACAGGTCTATCGGGGCTGCTGGATGACAAGCGGCCGAACGATCCGCCGCTCCCTGTCAGGATAGAATTGGTACATGAGCTTCTCCTTCTTCGGTCGATCGTACGCACCGATTCCGCTCTCGTACGAGCGAGCGTGCCATAGAGCTGCTGGGGGCATGGGGCCGTGGGCGAATGGGGCCATCACGTGAGGCGGGAAGGGCCCCGGGTGCGCATGGGCCACGCTGAAGCGCTTGCTGGGAACCGGCACGGGGCCGTCTTTCAGTGTGAGACGCTCCGTCATTTGGGGGAGGTGTTTCACTCCGTTCGTCTTCACGAAGTTCGGGACGCGCGCGCGAAGACCGCAGTAGTAGGGGTCGTCTGGAATTAGAAAAATGGAAATTTTATAACGAGTTGATGACATGAAAATATTAAGCCTGCTATACACACATCCCCGGATATCTTGTTTGCTGACTGTAGGTCCTGTAGGTACATAACAACCGAAATGTGCTCCACGAGTAAGTTAGGTATTCATTCTGGTTCATTAATTTGGACTCAAACGTAGGTGAAATCAAAATGCAAGCTCATTTGAATAATCCCTCCCTTCAATTTGATCAGTAACTAAAATGCTCATTGCAAATACGATACAATCACTATAAGGTATTTCCACATCCATGGCACCATATCTACCGAGACCATAGAACTCTTTTGAAGTAAAGCGGCAATGCATTCAAAAACCTGTTGTAGAATGCGAAGTGTTCCGTATCCTATACGCCTACTCGTGGAAGGAAATATCAAGGAGACGCCGAAATGCCAGACGTTGCGACATGGCATTGTCTCGAAGTACGAAGATGGTACGAAATGTTTATACCATATCTCAAGGGAATTAAATGACTTATCAGGTGAATAAAATGAATAGTGTGAATCATTGTTTTATGAGTATTTATGACGAGATGATTAGATTTGTGCCTTCGGGCTCTATAGCATTGTTTGAAACTATAATATTTTACTTTTTGGTGTATTAGCCTAATAAATCCCAACAGTGGGCCATTTGGACGCGTGAAAATGATACCTATACAAACAAGGTGTAAAGAAAGTACTGCGTTCCTTCAAACCACATGTTCTACTATGATAACAAATTTTAGATCTTGTCTTGTCCATACACAATTTGCAGATGAGTTGAGCTGCTCACCGTGAGCATCTTTAAATACTTAAGGTAATTATTTTTTTCGAGTTAAAATGTTTGTGCTTTGGGAAAGATGTTTGGTGTCATTAGTAGAACATGTGGATTTAAGACGCAGTACTTTTGATAACAGTTTTAAATACTATGGTATTTTTTCTACCAATATTAGCGATGTCAATTTTTGAATGTTCGATTTCTCCTCCCTACTTTATTTACACTCCTTACTTGAAATCACATGATCGTAAAAATCGGACATCGACTGTCGATCGTCGACAGGCTAATGCAAATTCTTCTGCCTACATTTAATCTACTTTACGGTTTCACTTTACCATTAATGACCAAAACTGTAGGCCGGACAAAACCGCGGTCCTGTTTAAAAATACCTATACTCTCCTTAGTAGGTCGGGTATTTACCAAGTAGGGCGAATTTATTACTTTCGGCATACTAATTACGGTTTATTTTTAGATTCTGCATTGTGTTCGCCGACTTAAAGACAATACCGCCATCAATTTAGCATGTTAGTCGTTCAGTTGTAATTAGGATCGGATTTAGTAGTCAGTGGAGACATGGTACTGCCTCTGTGGCATAGTTGTCTGAGCCTTGGGTAATGTGTTCTCGGTCTGCAGGTCGCAGGATTTACGATTCATTTGGGATTTAGGACAATGCAGGTTTTGTTCCTGTCTGACGAGAAAGTTGATTCCGAGCTCTCGAAGGCACATTAAGTTGTCAGTTCTGATATTTGTCTCTGACAATGTCAGTATCATATTAGAATTTGAAAAACAACAGAGTTTTCCAAGTCTTTCGTCGACCTCACCAATAAAAAGGAACTAAATATTTGCCCTTCAAAAATCTTCTAAAACTTATTAGAAAAAATCTTTGGTATAAAAGCTTTAAAAGCTAAGTCGATCTACTGAACTGCATGTACGAATAGGTAGCTTGAAAGCGACTTGTTTAGCGAACTTTGAGATGCCAATCTCCAAGTGATTGTCCTGTAGTGTCATTAAGTTTACCTTCTTGTGTGTTGCCGCAGAAAAAAAAGCTCTCTGTAGGCTCCATTCTAAGTTTATTAATTGCTGCCGTAGGTTAAGGCGTAGTGAATAACAAGGGACTCTGAATTCCTCCCCCCCACGTGAGAAGAGATTAGGAATTTGACACAAAAGTTATATGACAAAAGATATATGAAAAAAATGTTGTCAAATAGGAATCAAATTTTATGATATATTAAAATATCACCATTAATTCTATTGGGTTCAAAATTTTTGATTCTTTATAGGACCGTGGATCTATGGTTCAAACAAATAACAGAATGGGTACCACTTTCGAACGCTGCATTCCAAATAGTCCCTGCCTGCCACTTTGATCATGATTATGATTTTGATCAATAAAACTGAAAAAGGATATGTTTTCTCTTTGTCTTAAACATCTAGTAAGTATACTGACTCTCCTGCTGAGGACCCACCAACAAGAGGGCTAATTGATGTGGCCACTTTTGGGAGCAGACACTTGATTGCCATTGATTCGACAAGGAGAAGAAGCAGAAGTAATACTGACCATATTTCTTGTTGTCTTTGCCCTTGTCGGATTTGCCTCTGGGGAACTGAGTTGGTACACGACCACCGTTCACATCGATGTCATCGTAGTCCGGCTGGAAACAACGAAAAAAATCTATTTATTATAAAGTAGATTATAATTTAAGTATAAACAAGGAAATTTGGATAGAATGGCAGAAAGAGAGCTTAAAGATGGATAGTTCTTCGTCATAGTAATTTTTTCAACAAGCATTAAAATATTATATAAAGTTCCTTTAAATTTTTCGCGATCTAGTTGAATTTTTATGAGTGTATTACTATACGTAGTTTTTCGTGATAATTCTATTATTTCGCAACTTAAAAAATATATCACCTGTACGAGAGTAGGCACCTATATGCAAGAGAAAGCAGGCACTTGCAAAGGCTAGCCTAGAAACCATATTCTTGATAAAGTTGTCATTGCCCAACATTAAAGCGAAAACAGGACTGTAATGTAATATACTTGTAAACGCATAACATAAAATGTAACTCCAGTCCATGTAATGTTATCGAACTAATACACCAACTATACGAGAAAATAAACACATTACAGGCTCGAAAATAGAGCAAAAGTATTGTATGTAGTTCTTCGCGTGGGTTCAAATGGGCTTTATCTGTGTAAACATGCTCTTAACACGGGCAGATGAGCATTATAACACCTCCTTAAATGGACCATTATTTTATATTGAGTGTGTAATATGTATGGGAGAGACAACGACATACGAACAGGCCTGATAACCCAGCGAAATTTTTATATCGGGTGTATTAAAACTGACAGGAGGGGTTGCTTAGTCAACGAAACTTCTTTCAGGAAAAGATAAACTAATTTTTCGATGTTAGTATTTTCTTCCATCGAACTTTTCTTTTAAGAAACTGTTTTAAGGTATTCTTTTCTTACTTTCCAGTTACAGCCCTGGGGCTGCCCTGGGGCTATGATGCGAACTGTAGACTTAGATTTTGTCTACGCTTGTTGCAAACTTCACTATGATTAATGCCTGTCCTTTTCCGTTGTGAAGTGCGCAACGAAAGAGATAATGTGTGGACAAAACGAAGTCTACAGTACGCATCATAAGCCCCCAGATAACTAAATAATATACTTGAATCCAATGTTCTATACCACAGTAAAATAGAAAAAGCCATTCTTTCATGTCAAGAATTTTAAAGATAAGTTAGTACCTAAATAGATTTAAGATCATAGAACTGAGGTGTTAGTCCTAACATATATATTACACTTTGAAAGATCTTTGACCCATGAAAGCTTTATTTACATTTCATCCACCACTGACAATTTATGAACATACTTACACGAATATTTATACCTCCATCTCCACATTGCCCGCAGGTAGGTCCCTATTGAAAATTTCCATAACATATTAAAAATATAAACATAGGTAGGTAATATTGGATCCAAGATCTATTAAAGTGTAATATGATACGGTCCATTAAAAATCTGATTCACCTTTTTAAAATTTAAATAGATAACTCTTAACGATGTATTGCTACAAGCACCTTTATGGTACTTTAGAATCGCTGTTCTTTCAAAAAATAAATATTATGTACACCTAAGAATTATCTCCATACACGCATCAAATCATGATAAAAAAACAGAAATCGAAATTAATGGAACTGGCACAAAACAGGATTAAAAAGTATTTCAAGTAAAGAATACAATTTTAATGTAAAGTTCAAGAGTGAAGGTAACCAAACAAAGGATATTTTTCATTTCTGTGCGCAAGAGTTGACCAACTGGGCTGACACTTTAGATAAAGGTATAAAAGCTCGCTCATGTTGTCAGTATTTTTTCCATTTATACGAATCATGGAAAGAACTGAACTGAGATTGCTTGAATGATAAATATGAAACAACGACAGAGATTTAAAAATAACCTAAAAAAGGATCAAAATAGTGATGTCGAGTCGGCTAACGAGTATGTGACTGCGAAAGTTGTTATTTCGAATAAAATCATATTTATAAAAAAAAACATGTATAGGTACAGAGTTAATTATAGACTGGGTGTAGGTATGTTTTGTTTTATCTACAAAAGATTTTGAAGAAATGATGAAATCAGACATAATGGAGTGACTTTATCTTAACGCTACCTTATCAATTTTATCTTTATTGGTTGTGTTATTATGATATACCACTCCACGTCAATCGTTCCTCAAAGGTAAGAGTTCAGATCCATTAAAGATTGGTAGCAAGTTCTAGGGTTGATTAGTTACTAGATTTGAAATAAACTAAAGGCAACCAATTCAATTAGGTAAAAGGTTGCTTAAACAATGCTTACCTCGAAGTTCTTAGGGTCGTATTTATAAAGCGATCTCGAGATTGAGAGACATTAAAAATAAATTTGACAGGCCATTTTGTATTAAAATGACAGTTCTGATACGAACTCAAACTTTCCGTCAGACTCAAGAGCTGTTTAATAATATGGGCATAAAAGTCTCTTAATTTCGGAGTAAAATAGACATCACGCACCACACCTGTGCATCACGAATTTGACAAATAAAATTGAGTCATATCACGAAGCATTCAAAAAACGTCAAATGACTATATTTTGTCTTGCCATCCGCTTTCGCGCTCTATTGCCAACCCTACTATACGTGATAGTTCCTACACTATTGTATAATACTCAGTAAGGAATTATGCCTTATCTCAGCGATCAGTATAGAGATTAATGATAGGACTCAGTAAGGACTTCTGGGTGTCATAATATATTTGCAATATATTATCTAAGATCATCTCAATGAGAAGGTGCTAAAGTACCTACAATTCTCTCAATATAACCAATTTACAGAAACTTTAGGTCAGCAATTGTTTTTCTTTTCTTTTTAAATTTTAGTCTCATTATATACAGGAAATTAAACATTGTCTTATTTTTAACAATAACAGATTTTTTAGGTACCTAAGGTATGAATTTATTGTAAAGCCTAAAAGCCTATTATAACTTATTGTTTAGTCGGCCGAGAAAGCCTATGATAATGTTACTAGGAATTAACGTTTGGGAAATAGGGTAAATGCCATATTATCCCAAAATGCACGCACACGGAACATTTTCCGAGTAAGTGATGAATACCTAAAGTATTTCGTATCTCATCATCACCGCTGATTGAATTTTGTACCCCTTCATCACTGTTTCCTTCGCAAATTGCTGGATTAAATCCTTAACGATCAATCACAAATAATTTAAAGATGTTGACATTTTTTTAAAGCCATCCGCATAAACTTGCATCTTTATCGGCTAATGCATTCGGTCGAATTTATTGATCTTTCTCAGTGATTCATTTGGGATTTAGTGACGTAATTAAGGTTTTTGGAAGTTCAAGAATCTAGATATCGCTTTGCGGTCTAACTTAATTTTTTAAATTAGGCACGGAAATTAGATCATTTGATATACTTATTTATATCAGGACTCTTACTAAAATCAGATAATATTTTTATGTAGTTTTTAAGTTAACGTACTTATTTCTTTACCTTGAGACTCACGTAAATCTGAAATCCTAACTTTTCTAGGGTCTTCCGCTCACTGTATGCCTAGGTAATAGTGAAATTATTTGCAGAATAAACCAAGTTCTAAATAACAAGAAAACCGCAACGCGTATTGGGCAATTCTATGATTCTCCAATCAAATAAATTGCGGTTCAGTACGTCACGGGTTTAAATGAACGAACGTGGCGAAAAAAAAAACTAACACCGATCCGGAGGTCCTGGGTTCGATTCCTAGGGGGGAACACAAAGTTGATATTTGTTAATTTATAACTTTGCTCTCCAGTTTGGTTAGGACACTGCAGGCTGAATCACCTTATTGTCCGAAAAGAAAAAGGATTCCGTGCTACGAAGGGCACGTTAAGTCGACGGTCCCGGTCGCTGTCTTTGATAGTGGTCGTTACAGAAACCATGTCAGAGGTCTATATAGCTGTGCAATAAGTCTAATAAGTCGGTTTAAAAACTCTTCCACCAGGGAGACTCGAAATCCACACGACATAAGAAGAAGCCAACGCCATTTTTGAAAGGCAGCGCCATCGGCGCCATCGTCCACGTTCATTAAAAAGTTTGACGTAATGTAACCAAGTGTGAATTATAATAAAAATAAGCGTGCGATTGCCAACTGCGAGTAAAGTATAACAATGGAATAATTTAGTAAGGCAATTTTCACTTGCAGAGAAAATTACCGAGGCCATTTTGCAAGCGGCTTATGTGTATCGAATCTTTATCTGCAAATTTTTATTCATACATTGCATATAGGGTGTTCTTTATTTATTTTATATGCAAATAAGTATGTTATCAACTATAGTTATTTAGTACAGTGTTTGTATTTAAAAAATATGAAAATAATTATATTTAGGTTAATATAAAAATTATACGCAAAAATTTATTTAAATAAACGGATACAAATACCTGTAGATAAAGCTCCTGACTGTTTCTACTAAAATGACAAAAGTTTGAGAAAATATAGTATTTATAGTTCATTTATATTATAACTACAAAAATAATACATTTTATACCCTAAGTTTAGTTTTTATAATAATGTAGCTCTATATTTCTGAGATTTTCTGTGTCGAAACATCCTGTATTATCACAATCTCGAGCGAAACGCAATGATTGTATTATAACTAGGTGCTATTATATTTAATTTTACACGGAGTGCAAGCGTTTTGCGTTTTGGTGTGATCAACACAGATTTGGAAAAGGCTAGATACCACTTGTTCTTCAGTTAGTATGAAAATCGAGCGTGGCATTTATTTATCAGTCTACGTCAACAAATTAGTGACTTAGAAATTAATAAAAACTCTCTATTTAAATATAAAAAAAAATAAAAAAATTGTAATTAAATATTTATGATAGAAAGCACACAGAGCGCTACTGTTGAAAACGCGTCGAATTTTCACATTGCACTTTCTTGAACAAACTTGGAAGGACTGTTTGTGGTATCTATCCTCCTCTAAATCTGTGGTGATTTTAGTTAAGCAGACGTAAGGTGTTTCAAATTGATATAGTGTGTGTCGGGCTTATGATTGTATGTTGAAGTAATTTGCCATTTTTATGTTATTTCGTACAAGCTGATTGTTTTCTTTGATTGAGTTTGGGTTAAAGTACTGAACTGACCTTTATAGAAAAATCTACACGTTAGAGCGCTATAAATAACTAAATGTAGGTAGAATTGTATCAGTTTTGTTGCAATTTACACATTTTTTTTGTAAATTAAGTTCCTATAGAAAACGGCTAAGAGAATGCGTTGATGTCTTTTGTATGAAGTAATAATTTTTCATACTACGATAGCATGGCTACTTAAAAATCCCTAAAATATTACTATGAAATGCTTTTTTTAAATTATATTTCGTGTCTGCTTATTTAGGTTTTGTTTATTTAAAAACTACGCGCTACCATAGGTACTTCATATTAATTTACCTACCTCTGAATTATCATAGGGATTCTGTCATCAAGACCTTTTATCTTAACAGTAATTTGAGTAGTAGGTATAGTTACTGGTATCTACCTATTAACAAGTAATGGGTAAGTAAGTATACCATGAAAATCAAGTATTCCACTAACCTTGGGAATATCAGCAGGTCCATAACCGTTCTCTCTTGGCGGCAACTTCGGAGGCTTATCACCTCTCCTCTGTCCCATCTGCATCATCAGCTGTTCCCTGGTGGCAGCCACGACGCCATGTCCATTCATTCCCCCATTTAATCCATTCATGCCGTAGCCGCCTGAGCTTCCACTGGAACCTGAGCCGTTAACGTTGGAGCTGGCGATGCTGTAGGGGTCTTCATCAGGGATCGGGATGCGGGGTCTGTTCTTGATGTCCACGATTGGTCTTTGGACTGTGGAAGAAGGAGAAAGATTTTATTAGTTTATGATGGAAATACAAAATCTTAGCTGCCTATTTTTTAAACAGATAGGTGTGATTTTTTTATTGAGTATTTGAGATAGCGACAATAGTTATATTTTTCCTCGTAAAAATGTGTTGGTATGGAAGAAATCATATTATTGTGGGTTGGAAAACTATAAGGTTTCAAGGTATTCTTGTTAAATTAAAGTCAGCCATACTGTCTAATGTAAACTTAAAGAAGGTAATTGGAAGAGTGGGAGGAAGGCTTTTGCCTTGTAGTTTGACAATCTGTAGGATGGCAATCATTATACATCTTGTAATTAAAGAGTAAATATTTAAACACTTATTCTTAATACAAATGCTTTATTTACTCTAATTAAGAACTGAACTTTAGTTTTCGGATGGAATCCTTAAAATCCTTTAAATAACTTTCAGTTGATTTATGATATTTTTTATTCTTATACTGTATCTAACATCATAATTATTAATAACCATATTCTGAGTTAAACCCCATTCAATCAATAACGAACTACATTAGTCTCATCACTCACATTGTTTCATAAAACACGCGTCTATTTTCAATGAGTGCTTCGGGCAACTATATGGAGCATTTACTTGCGTTTGCGCAACATTCGTCGTGATGCACTCATCTGCTACACTTACTATGAAACACGATTGGAAGAGAAATAGTTTTAGGAGTAGATCTTTGATGAAGTAAGAGGGTAAGACATGGATTTAAAATTTAATTTAGCTTTAAAATTTCGCATATAATTAAAGTTTTAAGTTTTCCTTTACTGTCATTGGTTTCAAATATTAATTAATTAATTAGCCATTATTTTCATTGGTTTCAAAGTTTCTAAAGAAATTAAAAAAAAAAAAACTTTTTTCTTCAACTTCGCTAAGTTATTCCAAAATATTACTCTATCTTAATCTGTAGCTGCAGTTTAAGTTCTGTACCTAAGTATTGAAGTCAGTTTAAGCAAGAAACAAAGATTTCTACTGGTAATAACACGAAATATTGTCTGTTGGAGTAAAAACTCACGTTAACGTTTAACGTGATTGTAGAGTATGAATAGTAAGGTCAGGAAAAATTGTGGATTGTATGTCTGTCTGTAGGAATTACATGGATATCATAATTGCTAACGGTATGAACTGTAATTTGTATGTCTCGTGACTATGTTTTCATATTGCCAATCTTTTTGTTGAATAGTGTTAGTAAATACACCTTTTTACATACATTCAATGTAAAAAGATGTATTGTCATTGTTATGTCATCGACCAAAACCTCAAGTTGCTTATCTTTTTTACAATTCCCGAAAAGAAAGATTTGTTAAATTTTTGAGTAGGCACTCGAAATAAAAATGAAATTTTCTGTTGGAGAAAAAATACCTGAAGCGATTTTTTTTTTCGTTGTTAGATTTGTATAAATGAAAAATTAAAAGAAGTCACCTGTTTTTGAAAAAAAGAAAGCGCAGGTGTAGTATATACCTACAAATTAAAACCATACCATAATTTATATCTCCTAATTCCTTTAAATTCACTACTATTAAATGTCTATTACGATTACGATTGATTAAATAGGTAAGTGCGTTATCTAGAAAACGCAACCAGTAACGCACAAAAGAAATCGATTTTAAATTCGATCGATAATAACATTTGATCGAAAGCCTGTTTACATTCTATTCAGAATTATACAGGATGATCGGACGGAATCTATTGAAAGTATAAGAACCGACTTTGGCTAAGAAATGAGGCGGTTTTAGGACATTCTATGAGCCATTACAAATTTTTAAACGTTGAATTTTTTGTAATAATATGCTCAGTGTAATAGTTGTAACTTTAATTCGCAGGTGATACCAACATAATATCTGCATTGCTGTAATGACTGATTGTCGTTTAAATTGCAAGACACCGAATCCATGGGTTCCATTACTAGGTTACAGTATACCCGGGAAGAGAAGCATTAAAATAATTTTGAAACTTATAGATATGAAATCAAGATAATGCGCCTCTGTGTCAAAAATATAGGTACCTAAAACATTTTATCATATATTTTGAGCAAAGTGCGTACCTACCTACTTCATGTTTGTAGTATGATTTAGACCATCATTATTATAAAACCACCGCGTTTTAATACCATAGTCTGTTTCAAAAATCTTAAACTTATAAGTGCACTATGCAATGGGCAATTAGATGAAAACGAAATTATGGGTCCCACCGACTTAATCATTATTTTAAAGTGTGTTATTAGTCATTATGATACCATTACTGATGATAATGCATCTATACCGTACTATGTAGTAATCGAGGGTTTTTTAAAGGCTAGTTTTGAGTTTATAGCAAGTAATTGATTTGGACTAGGAAATACTTTATTGATCTCAATGATGTTTGTTTCTTTTGTATGATTACGTACTTACTTGCTTAGTAAATTTATTAGTGCAAGGTTATATTATGTACGTACGTGAGTGCAGTGAATAGGATTTTTGTTTTATTAGGAGAACAAAAGCAGCAGACGTACTAAAAAGATCTGTCTAAATTCAGATAGAATTTGCGTCCCAGGCACTCAACTTATTACATCCTGAGCTAGGATGGACTTATGATATCTATTCCAATGAACAAAATCTTTTACGATCAGTAAATTGGATAACCGATAGTTCAATTAATATTTTGAATCATTTAGCTGCTTCATCAAACACTTACTCAACCTTCCAATATTTTATCACGAAAGCAATAAATTAGAACTCATAAAAGCCTTCGTGCCACCTCACATTAAATTATATATTTATTTACGAATAATAAACTAATACCAATAAATTATTTACGAATAATAAACTAAAACCAAGCTTCAAAGAATTGTTGACCCCAAACAGATTACAGACAAAGATAGTCGCATGCGCAGAAAGATAAACAATTTTGCACACAATCTGCCTAGGCACTTGGAAATACCAGAAAATAGCGCGTACGGGATTAGAATCCAGATTAGGTACAGACCAGAATACTAATTTTAAAGTACTATGTTTAATGCTGTTGCAGTAAAGTACGAATGGTACCGATGGTGGTGGAAGATTTAAAACTCCCAAAACTTATGACAGGATCGTTACCATGATCATCAAGCATTATTGACGACACGTGTATTTTAGTTTTAAGAGATAATATTAATCACATACCCATATCAAACTTCTTACTAAATACTATTGTAGTTTATTCGCCATTTCTGAATATCATAAAAATGTTTTGATAAAGTCTTTTATATAAAACAAAAGAAGTACCTACAGGGATAACATAGAAACTTCAACTTAATTGAAGTATCCTTTTGAGAAAATAATAATAAGTTAAGTTATAACAAAATATATTTTTAACAGTTTACAATATTTAGAGCAATTCTCTCTTTATTGCCCATCGTGATCCCTACAAAAACTGTAAAATATTTAAATCCAATTTTGCTATCTTTTTTATCTCGAAAAAAGAGGCACCGATCTCGTCCCTGCTCCAATTTCGTTGTCAGATTTCTCGCAATCAGATCACTTTCGATTTCAGCTTCCTATTGTCGATGGCTCGCGCTGGCGCTGTTTTGCATAACGCCGTCACGACTTGTTAATGTAACTATAGCGCACAGGGCCGTAGTGTTATTAGGTGTAATGGGACTAAGGAATGGAGGTTTTTGAAATCAAGAAGTGATTTGAAGCAAAGAAAACTTTAGTTGAAAGTATAACTACTTTTATATATTCTGTGGTATAACAAAGAGATCAGTGAGAATATATTTTGGTATCGTTCGTTCCTCGGCTCAAAAATCTACGCGACAGGACAAAGACAAAGGAGGGTAAAAGATAAGCTACCTGCTGTTGTCTTTCCAAAGCATATGACACTAAACAAAGTAAATAGGCATATTCTGAGTGACCAAGCTTCATCGACTCTGTTTCTGTCGTCTCTTACCTAGAATCAAGGGCAAAACCATAAATGAGAAGATCATCAAAATCTACTTTTCTTATCAACATATGGTATTTCACCAAGTTATCTTCAAAAAGCTCAATAATCTACCAGTTTTGCATCTAAACCAAGGCCAATACAATTATGAATTAAAACAATAATTTCACGGCCACTACAAAATCCATCTCTGCGCATCGTTACCATTAAAGCAAATCCACGAAATGGGCTATAACCAAACTGTGCCATTCGGACTATGATCTAGTTATTTCATTATGCCATTATGCCACAGTCGGTCACGATGTGTTCGACCTTCGTGTTGCAAGCGAAATTTGACGGTCTTTAAGTCGAATAGGTATGTATATATTCGGTGAAGATTTTAAGATACTATACTTATAGGATGTAAAAAAAGAACGACGTTCCTTTAACTTACATACACTACTAATATTAACAAACAACTTTCCCATAGCAGAAAAAAATAAACTCGAAATAAAAATTTGCCTTGTCCATACTAAATTGCAGATGTACATATTTGCATTGAGAAGGCTCAAGTTATAATTTTTGAGCTTTGGGAAAGTTTTTAGGTATCATCAGTAGAACATGTGCTTTAAAGGAACGCAGTACTTTTTTACACCCTGTATATATGCTTCAAACAAATTAGCTAAGACGATTTGATTGTTAGATCTATAGCATTGAAAGCAAATCTAGATAACGTACCGACAGAATGAGTTACAGAAACTAATATAGATGTGAACAAAGATACTATCTGGTAAGCTTCAACTGTTCAAGGTAAAATTAATATTCTTGGATATTACTTAATCATCAAAAATAAAAATGATTTATCAACTGACATAAATATAAAAGATTAAAATATTAATGATGTTGACGTAATTATCATCGTAAAGATCATCGATATAGAAGCCAAAAACATCAAGATTGAAGGTTCTATACAAAAAGGGAAACAAAACAACACAGAACAGGTTCCATGACACGAACTTTACTCATTTGATGTAATATCTGGTAATATCAGCAAAACGGTCCCCATGGTGGCGTCACGACTCTAATACAACACGAAAAACATTTGCTATTAGCCAACGGATTTATTTGAAATCCTCTACTGATAAAAACTATAAACATCTATTCAGCTGCTACATTGCGGAAGCTATGTTGGTTTTCACATACGTTGCTACTGCTGGTAAAGATTTAGGAATAGGTGAATTCATTAGCCTGTCAGTACTAGATTATCCAAGTTTTTTTTGTTGCATAAAATTTGACTGATATGGTAGTGAGTTTTCAAGCTGCACCTATCAAATTTTGATTTAGATCAACAGCGACACAAATACAATACTATTGGCCTCAATACATCTTTCGAAATTAAACCTGTCCCATTATATAGGTAGGTACTGAACTCGATCAAATTAAAGATCTTTGAATAAAACGTTTTTATCAATATGCACATATTTTGCCGTCTTTACTTTATGTTGATTACTGTATGTAGAATGTAGATGTAATATTTCAGAAGAATTAAAAATAGTCTTACAGAGTATTTTTGTCAAATCCAGGCAGGTGAAATTATACTTGGTTTTGGGGTACTTTATTATTTTGAAAATTTTACACAAGCGAGCAATGAAAAGTATTTAATGCGTATCCCACTACAAGTCCCTTCCTACTTCGTTCCCTGGGACCACGAAACCAACAGGAAATCTAACCAATCTTATCCAGGGTGGGAAATCGCAGAATCACCGGCTGCGGTTTTATTTCCCATGAAGGGTCAGTTCACACCAGGAAGTGACGCGACACGACGCGACGCACACTCGCTCAAGAGCGGGATACATCAATGACACCAGGGTTCATCGGGTCAATCGGCTCGAAGCCCACACGAAAAGAAGAAGAAGATAAAATATAAAACTTTATTTACTTTACAAAAAGACAGACATTGACAGAACTCGAGATTTCTTCACCACGCGGTGCAGCCTGTCGCTTCGTGGTACAGCGAAATGCATCTTCAAGCAGCAACGTGCCGCGTCGCGACGCTGCCTGGTGTGACCTGACCCAAACTCAATTGTATCAAAACCAATACTGGAAAGTCGCTAACGTTTGTTAGAAAATCGCAATATGGCCCCAGTGAAATGAGGTGCAATACATGATGGTTTCCGAAGATTGCATTGTTAGGCAACATTGCTCAGAAAAGTTGCCTGATGTGGTTATGGTTAGCTCTGAGAACTAAATCAGGATTGCAATTTGTTATAAAATTGCCCGTCATTCCTATCTGTATTGTCTACTTGGTTACATACCGATTGCTTCTGACTTACATTGATGTCGTCAGGTTGATTACGTTTTTATTTATCTGCCATAATTTTTAATAAAATCGATATTATTTTACTTAATTGCTGAAACTGGGTTGCAAAAGATCATATTGCTACATTGTAAGTATTCTTTCTTAAATTAACATTTTTTTTTATCTCATCTGCGAGACCTATTCCATCATCTGCTGTACAATTTGCTTAATTAATATATTCAACATCTGCCATTACCATCACCTGAGGACGTATCATCCGGAAGTGTTTACTAACAATATCTTGTCCAGCAACTGGCCTCACCTTGCTCAAAAAAAACCAGTTCACTTTTGACTTTTTCTTTTTTAAATTGATCAACAATGAGACTAAGATGATCCTGGTTTTAAGGTCGATCCAACGGCCTGCAATTTTATTGAAGTTAATCGATTTTCTTTTATAAGCTTCCGGGAGGTGTAATGTTTATAAAATAAATCACAAGTAAATTAAAGTTTAAAAAAAGAACAGATTGCTGTCGACAATGTATTTACAATATAATAATAGCCTTGTTGACATAATTGTTTATTATTCTTTTTTAAGTAAGCATTAAGTGTAGGTAGGGGTTATTATGACTGGCTTTAACCAGCGGAAAGGTGTTTAACCTGATGGCTTGGTGACCAAAATATTTATTGAATGAAGCCGGTATCAAATGTTATCATACCTTCAAATTCATCATCTCCCTTTTCCCATATTTCACGGGGGCCGCTAACTAATCTAGAGGATTGTACGAGGATAGTGGTTTTAACACAGAGCGACTGTCATCTGACCTCCGCAACCCAGAAGGGAAACCAGACCAAATCCTAGATTAAGCTTTTGCCAGGTGAGTGGCCTATCGTGCTTTCAAATCAAAGCCAAAAATGCACTTCAAATAAATTTGACGCAAAAATAGACAATCATAGTAATTAATCCTATCAATGATAAGTTAAAAGTCAAGTTAATCAGTTTAGCGAGTCAAGGTGAATTCGACTTTGATTAAACGTTACATAGCCGAATTGGCGTGAGAACTGGTTTTATGAAAATTTAATTTTTATATTAATGATAAGGGAACAGAGGACATCCTATTGTTGTGTGAGAGATATGCGCAGGAGTTACGATCTTAAATGACAAGTTAAGTGGAACAAAGTTTGCAGAATTTTATTAGGAGTTTAAAATACTTTGGTATAATTTTACTATTATCGCCAAAAATTGCAAATATCCTCACTTTTTTTCTCGACCCCAAAAAAACAGTACATTTAACGAATTAAACTGTTTTGCTCAAAATTTTTCTTCCAGATATATCTACCTACCTATGCAATGCATTGACCTATGATTGCTCTATTTATACCAATTTATGTGAATTTATTATTTAAAACAAACACCTATTTATGACCGATTGTTTAAAACTATTATTCTCACGGATTTAGTGACATTTAATAAAGCATCATAGACCTTTGAACGGTCATGCCTATAACACCCCAGGTAGCAAATTTTGGTTTTGAAAAAGTCACCAATGCGTTTTTCAACAGACTTAAGGCATAATGAAAAAGTCTTAGATAAGCCACGTAGAGTACTACAATACCGCGTTTGGGCACAAAGTTCAGGACTACTGCTCTTGGTTTAGCTTTGTATACGTCAGGGAATATGCTAAATTGCTCTTAATTTAATCTCCAAAACGCACAAAATGGTGCTTTGGATCTTGCATTCTGCTAAACTAAGACTATTATAAGACTTGCGGCCATTTCCAAAATAAAACTCAGTGTAGTTAAATGCGTTCGCAAAATAATAAAATAATTTGACAATTTATATTTTAAAACAGGCAGCCATCACTGAAATTCGAAAAAATAAGTGTTTTAAGATTACTCTGACCAATTTTGTATGCGAAGCTATGTTTTTCGTGGATTTATATATGAATATGTGATGTACTTTTAATGCCCCCTTGTTTTATTTAGTTTAAAGCCTTTAAATTTATACAATTTTAATGCGCCGATAAAACCAAAACTATTACAAGACCTCGTGTCTGGGATTCTGCTTTGTTAAGACCTATGCTCCGATTCAGATTGTCACACTTCGGTACCATTTTAATTTGGGGTTCCGCTGTACAGATAAATTTAGAAAAGGAACCTGTCTAAATATATAATACTAGCTTTCTGCCCCGCGTTTTCACCTGCGGAAAAATTTTGTTTTCCCGTGGGAATTGCTATTTTCCCGCGGTAAAAAGAATCCTATGTCCGTGTAAGTGATACCATCGATCATCCTGGCAAATTTTATCCAGATCCGTCCAGCCGTTTAGGCGTGAAAGAGCAACAAACATACAGACAGACAAGACAGAGTTACTTACGCATTTATAATATTAGTATGGAATGATCTTCCATGCTGGACTGGGAAGTGATAGAAAAACATAGAATGTGCCAGCTGCATCTCCTCCCGGGCATGCTGTAAAAACGAGCTAAGGGATATGAGCGTTTTAGTATTGTAATTTAGGCGATGGGCTGACAAGACAACCTGTCACTATAGCAGTATACAGATCCATCTGGAATAACCCTCGACGTGGCGGAACGACCTTTGTGTAGGTCGTTTACGCTCTGCCTACCCCATTAGGGATATAGGCGTGATTATATGTATGTATGTATGGATGGATGGTACACACTTTTGTTGTGTGCTTATATGAGCACATATTTGTGTGTTTTTACTATTTATGTAGTTGTGTTTTTTCCCGTGAGTGTAAACCGTTTTAAAAATAATTAGGTAGGTATTTATTTATTATTATAGTCACTTGTCACCTGTGCTTCTCAAAAAATAAGAATAATAGAAAAAGTAATAAGTAGGTATATTTAAATAAAATGATAAGTAATGGAGTTATTGCGGTTGTTAAGCGATGCATATCTACTTAAAGGCTCCTTAAGGCTAAACTTTTAGTTTTATCTTTTCAGATTTTGGGAAGGGAAAAATGTACAGAACCCCTAGTTCATCGCCAATATCGCACTTTTTTTGGATAATCATGTTTCTTGCAATTTTTGATATTTAGCAATAACTTTTCTTCTGAATGTGGATTCGCTTCATTTGTGTCCATTTTTTTAAATGCATTATAGTTTTATTCCGCAAAAATACGTAAAAAATCTTGAGCCTCGTGTCAATCTTGTTAATTAGTTAAGATTTTGAAAAGGCAAGATGTAGGATTAATTCAAGATTTCTTATCATTTTAAAGAGTAATAGATTGCTAATTACATACTATTACTTTTGTAAGAGTCAGCGTCCTTGCTTTTCCAAGATCACTAGCACATCGTGTTCAATAATGGCGTTAGTAAGACTACGAGTCTTGTATAAATCCTGAAGACGCACTTTTGTAGAGCTGTGTTAGTCTTGGACAAGACGGTTTTCAGAGTAGAAAACTTATCGTAAAGCTAAGGTCTTATATCTTGCTACCCTAGGACTGGCACTTGAAAATATCTTCATTTTTAAACTCTAATGCGCTTTCGAGGCTGAGTTTAGAAGATTATTGCTCTTTGCATTTGATAAGCACTAAGCAGTGCAAAACTAAACCAGCATACATTTACCAAAATTATTCTGTGACTTTTTGAAGACTTTTTGCATTATAACCCGCTTTTGTCAAGAGAACTTTGCTAGTTGGGACCAAAGGTTAGGTACCTTAAATCAAGTCACAATTATAAACTTCATCTAGAATACAATTTTACTAACTAGTAACTAATTATAACCCCATTCGTTTTTAAGAAATAATTTTTGCCTTACTAAAACGTAATTTTCTTAACGGTAAATGAGGGCAAAGAAACCAAGTAATTTTAGATGTCATAAAAATTAAGTCAAATTTATTTGAATTAATGTCATCCATGATTGCAATAAAATAAAAAAAATACACACGAATAATTTTGGCCTTTACACCGTAGAGCCTACGGGTATAGGTAAAGAAGTCAGGTAAAGCAGTTATTTATGTACAGAAATTTTTAGAGATGCAATCAAACTTTATGGTAGCATCCCTAGTTAACTTTGATAAAATATTGTCCACGGTCAATATTGTAATGATACATTTTCTGTCCACAGATAAACTGGGCGACTTCGGGTGAATAATGTGATTGTCCGGATCGCGGCGTTAGGCGATTTATACGCTGTGACAAGTATCATGCGCCTGCGCCGGTTGAGGGTTGAACCACATTTATTGGCAGTCTTCGTCATCCTCTGACGTGGTTTTTGTTACGAGCACTATGAAGAACATCACCGAATACACCAGAAAAATGTCTTTACTAGACTTCTAAGGTACTGAATCATCATACTTGTCAGACAATCAAGTGATTAAGTAAGATTGCATTTTCCCAAACTGAAATCTGTTTTAGAAAGTCATGTCAACTTTAACTCCTCCATGTAAATCTCAACCACAACCAATGACAGCTCATAGCTTAATCTTTATTTGAAGACTTTTGGTCAATCTTTATTTAAAATGTTTCTTATTGTCTCATCTCATAATTTAAAATCTGACTCAACCCTAACTCAGAATTATGATTTTTCCTTCAATTTAGCTCGTTTTCTCAGCCATTGTGGTCAGTATGAAATCATTTTGCTACCTCTGTCCTCTAACGATGCACTATTATGGATATCCAACTAGAAATGCAAAGTGTCAGTTCTGATTTGTTATTCATTGGTAATCTAGATCATTTGTGTTTTAGCTTCAGACTGATGTAAATGTGTTTGTCCTTTTGTGCGAGCTGTCGGTTCTGTGGTTTGATCTATGTTAAATGTCAGATGTTGTGTGAATGCAAAAGCCTTTTCCGTAGGCATTTACTTTGTGTATTAGCCGACATTGTTATATCTACATTCATAGTTTGACCCCAAAATATACAGGAATGGTAGACAAGGCAGGATAAATCATCTCCTTTTTGTGTAATAAGTATTATAAATTAAAAACTATTTATTGGACCCAATCAAAACAGACTAAAATTGACACGCACCAAGACGGTGTTATTGCTGAGAGTGATTTCTTTCAAACAACCCAGCGTGTGTACATAGCCTTTAAGTGCTTATACTATATTTAGTTCCCATTACGTTTCCATTTCTGGTACAATCAATTTGCCAAAGTGGTTTTAAACAGGTTACTCCAATAATAATACATATAGATTGTTATGCATATAGATAATGAAAAATGCTTTAAACATAATGAGGTACTGAATTAAAAAAGGCGGAACGACTTGAATATAATTTAACTACATACTCAAAAAATACTCATATTTACATCTATATATGCTTTTCAATAACTTAACAACGCACATTGTTAGTATTTGGATTGGAGTGCTATAATTATATCGACATGTTAGTATAGTAAAACTTTATCTATCCAATTCAAGTTTATTAGGTGATCCAACTAAAATAAATGGAAAAACTTAAATTATATAGTAGCTTGGCAGAACTGATTCACTTCCTGGTTAGGTTGAGTTTTTGTTTTATGCTTAACGAAACTTTAAATATTTTTTAAGCGAGCTTTTTTAATCGATATAATAAAGTTCTATTTTAGGTAGCTACCTGACTATGGCATACCCATTTTATTACGAATCGTATTTATCATTGAACTTGGAGATGATATCAAACTAAGTTTTTTTTTCACAGTTTTTAGTAAGGAAGTCGCAATTTTTTATACAAAAAATAAGATGTGGCTAATACTAAACATCCTACGTTTCGTATGAGTTATTAGACAAAACTAATGCTTTGTTCGGCCTGATATGTAAATTTTATATCTATGTTTTGATTCTTTTTTTTGTTCAATGGTCATTCATTACTAAGAGCAATTAATGTGGTTTACCTATAGACTAACTTCCTAAGAATAACCATGTCCTTAGACAAAATGTTGCAATGACAATAAAATTTAATGAAAATAAAATTACTGTGATGTGACTTATGTGTTAATCCTACTATTCACATTGCAAAAATATTGGTTGTAACTACTAGATATAATATGTAATTTAGCGTAGTAGTCAACCTCAATAATTTTTATTTACGATACATTTTTTTATGCATAAAATGTTGTACTTTGTTAACTTGATGACTAATATAATAGTTATTTTATTTACGCTTCAAGACACGGTAATTATAACCGTTGAACAATGTTTCGACAAGCAAATAATTTTAAGTGTTATTTAATTAACTTGCCTATCACTTTTTGTGGCAATTTGTATGTATGTTTTACGAAATACCATAGTAAACTGAAGTTAATTGTTTTGTTAAGCTAGCAAATAATCATACACTACGCTTTATGGTAAGCGAGTACCATCCAACAACATAGGTGTCATATTGAAAATACATTATTATGAACTCGTATCGACGTCATTATTACAAACCGGTAAAGGAACTATTCATGATCGCTGTGACAGATGCAATTCCTGAGGAAAGCAAAAGAAAATCCGGAAATATGTCGAGATTTCGGACTCCCACATATTTGCACCAATAGGGTTCGAAACCTTGGGCCCCTGGGGCCCTGAGGCTAAAAAATTTGTAAAGGAGCTCTCAGTGCGCCTCCACAAGATATCTGGTGACCGCAGAGCTGGCAGCTTTCTCGCCCAGCGTATCAGCCTGGCCATACAAAGGGGGAATGCTGCCAGCATGTTGGGAACCATGTCTGGTGGAGACGCATTGGGGGACCTATTTAGTTTTTAGGGTTTTATTTATACATTTAGGTTAAGTTTTAATGTCATTGTATATATTTTTTTTTTTTATTTCTGTTTGTGTGTAAATAAAGTTTTTTTATTTGTCTGAAAAAGAAAATTGCATCTGTCACAGTGATCATTTTACAGTTTTTTGTGTACCTGTTGCGGTAGTCTGCTGCTATTGCATACAGTCCAACTTGAAATAGTACCTTGAGGATCCCAAAAATATAATATACGAGGTATAATTGCCTATATTATTCACACTAAAGCTCGCCAAACTCTCAACGTGCGCTTGCGCATAGAAAGCAACATTAACCGAGTATTGTCAGCGCCAAGGCCGTCGCCATGACAACCGGATTTACTTGTCAGTTCCTTATTAACAACTCATAATGTGGCGGGTCTTATGATTGGTTACACAGTTGGTTTATCAACGGTTTCACTACTCGGTATTGCCTTTGTGGTCTTGTGATTTGAGCCTGGCGCAATTCGGTAAATGCCGGGGTTCCATAAAGCTGACATAAAATCTTTCTAAGATGTTTCCTGTTTGGTTACGACAATGCATGCTGAACTACCCGAGTGACTGACAAGTAAGACGATGCGATGCTTCGAAGGGCACGTTAAAATGTCTAAAAATATGGTCTTTAAAATAAAAGTCTCAAATCTTTTGATTTGCAGTTAGATCTTAGAAAAACACCTTATGCACTTATGGCAATTTTAGAATTAACAGCAGTAATAAAACTTTACATTAGTAGAGTTCAAAACAAAAGACCCAATATTTCTACAACTAACACAAATGTTTCGCTTATTACTTTTATAAACTATCATACTAATGTGGTTTGCAATTATAGTGACAGGAGATTGTAATAAATGGTCTAAGCATTTATCAAAATAATAATCTAAGGGGGACAGTCGTAAGTTCCTAGCAGTTAGTAGTTCAAGAACATTATGGGTAATAATTAGCATACCTAATGTTGTTTCTAAGCAATAATAACAAAAGTTATTGGAGTTGGTAAGTATATTAACTTTGTATCAACTGTCAAAAATATTTGACATAATATATATTTTTCAACGATATATGAGATTTTGATACTCGTTGATTCGAAAATGCTTTAAACCAAAGTAGGATGCTATGTTATCTCTTTACTTGTATATGGAATTTAGGAATGAAAGAAAATAAGGAAATTGGCAACGTATTCTCTGTCATCACAACGGAAACAATGTTTAAAGAACTGGTCGTATTGATTGTCAGTCTTACCTAAAGACAACTATGAGCATGTCCATAGCGACAATTTTGAAGATGAAGAAAATAGATGGTCAACTCCAGCATCTGATTCTTTAAAATGAAGATGGTGACAGTGGTGTTACAGAAGAGAAATTTAATTATTTTAGCACTGCACCTACCTGGTGCCTCCAGACTTAGACATGGGCAGCTTATACGAGTACTCTAACATTACGATAATGACGATGCTAAAAGAGATACTATTGATATTAAAACTACTCTTACCTGGAGGCAACTTAGACTTGAGCATGTCCATAGCGACGACGTTGATGATAAGGACCCAGATGGGGCAGTCCAGCAGTTCATTCTCCGACTTGACGAAGGCGATGGCGCTGAGGCACTGCGTCTCCAGCCGTCTGCGGTCAGGGTACGATCTCCGGAGCTCCCGGTTTACGTTTGACTGGAATTTCTTCATGTCGAATAGCTGAAACAAATAAACAAATAATAAAATATGCATTAATTTTTTTTAAAGAATGGTGAAACTTGAATTCTGATCTGGGAGTGATAAAAATATGTAATATGCCCTTTTTGAGTGTTCCGTAAAAGATGAATGGGGTTATACTACAAACAAATACCTACTCATTCATATATGAAACTAATCGCATTATTCGTCTAACAAAAAACGTATTTACAAAGCCGTTGATTCTCTACCTACCCCGTAAGACGTGATCCTATAGAAATTTGATAAAACGAATATTGTTTAAGTAGCAAACGCTCCCAGTTATATATTGGATGTTACAATGGAAGACAGTGATCCGAAGATAACTATTAAGTAACACAAATCAAATTTACAAGAATACAAAGTCACTGCCGCTTTATCTAAATTAAACATACACAATGATGGTAATCTAAACAAACAGTCCGACGAGCAGTTTGAAGATATTATCAAGTCTATTACAAAACTATTCGTGAAAGGGATAATGAAGAAACAATCATTCGATCAAACATGGATGAATCGACAAGAGGGCGTATGATGAAAAGGAAAAAAAAGTGATAAGTACATAATAATAAGAAGCCATAGATTGACAGTAAATGTTTAATTTGTTTATTTTTTTGTGGCTAATCTAATAAAGATTACCACTGATGATACTACAGTTACAATCGTAATTTTAAAGGTAAAAAATAAAATGTACTTCATGATTCAATTTTCTTATTGTATCTTTGGAAACTTTTTTTTCTGTTACCAATACAATATTTATCAATCTATCTAACAATTGCGTTATTAAATTAGGTACAAAAAAACTAATAGAGAAATCTACCGAACCGACGCAAAAAGATGCACCGATTAACGCAATATCAATGCATTTCAATCTCAATCACGTTTTCTCAGAGTCCACTCTCAAAACCGCATAGTCAGATGCATCATCAAAATCGAAAGCTACAGCATCTACTGCGGTTCTCTATGAATGTGAGCGAGGGCGCTGCTTTATAAGCAGAACTATCAAATCAATGACAAATCCCATGATAGCGGCGTTAGTTCCTTTTTTCCCTACGTTCATTTAAATCGTGGTCGTACTTATGAAGTTGTTACACAAGGAACGTCACTGCATCTTATATCAAGACGTCCACTGGACTGGACAGTTGATAGAATCTCAAAGTGACCGACAAACTTTATTGCTTAACTGGAGCGAAGGGTTCGTTAGAAAAAAAATATATGAGGAAATTGAGTTTTAGATTGTTTATTGATTGTAAAATTAAATTAAAAACGATCTTAAATTTCACTAAGATGTTATTGCAGTCATCTCATTACCATGTTAAAAATAGAAAATGTTAATTTATTAGTTATTTTAACTAATACGCTATTCGGTGAACAGTTATCAAGCATATAAGTCTGCTTCAAAATTATACCAACTATTAACTTATAATGATTTCTGTAAAATGTCATTAGCATGCAATATTTTTAGCTGCCGTGTTATAATACGCTGTTATTTGATTGATATCTAAATGCAGTAATGAATGCCATCTTTTCATAATATTTAATGCACACTTCCATCAACTTTTTCTACCATCACATCACTTGGGGCCCTCCCACCGGTCACTTTAGCTGCAGTTTCTATAGCGTTATCTCGTGCTACGAAATTTTTAATTATTACCGGAATGTCCGTCCATCCATTGTTGTGTTACGAAACTGAGTCTCCGGTTAATTGGAAACGTTCTCCATCTCTTTATGATGAATTGCGTTTTACCAAAGACCATTTTTAATTTGTGGTTTTACGTAAGATCGATATGAAAGCTGCAAGTAGATTTCGGAAATGGTAAATGTCCAAATTGATGAAGAGACATCCGTGACATTTCGGAAAGGGCACAAATTATAGCTGAAGCACAGTTACAGCCAATTAACAGTTAAAGCGGTGATTGACAGGGAGTTTGCAAATGATTGAGTGTAAACAATGATAGTTATAGTATTAAGCATTAACCAACTACACAAATGTTAATTGCATCAGCTGCCGAAGTCAACAGAGATAACGAGAAACAAGACAAAGAAAAATCAAATATAATTAGGCGATCGATAGAATGATTAATAAATGAACCAATTGATTGACAACAGCTGAAGCCAGTTTTATGCCTAGTAAAACTATACCAAAGGCTTATTCACAGTTAATTCAGATTACCCTATTCGGAAACTACTAGGTGACATGGGTGACGACGATAACATTGTTTCTTTTTAATTCAGTCTCGAGGGAATCCAGTGTGAGAACCAACGAAGCGAACACTAAAAAATCTCAGGGATCAACCAGTTTCAACACCTCCGTATTGTTTTAAGGAAATTGTGCTTTTATAAGTAATGGGTGAACATTTGTTCAAGGGAAATAATAAATTACAAAAATCTTTCGAAACAATAATAGAAATAAAGAAATCAATGATAGAAAGAATCATTTCCAAGGCAAAAATTGAGAAATCACAGCGATTCTAAGTATCTTTTGAACTCAATATTCAACTACTCCTATAGAGTTGAAATAGTTATTACAATAGCTATTAATTGAGCCTTCAGTATCTGTTTCTACTTGAAAGGCACAGACAATAGGCTGTTTGCTTTCTGCCGGCTCGCTTTCATTACTCCCAAGGAAATACTAACCAAACAAATAAGTGAGGCAATGACCATTCTTCTCCTTACTTAATGGTGCTATCTCCAGTATTGTTTACACTTATGTAACAATTAAGTGATTGTGGAAGCAAATTAGATATTCTTTTACAGCTTAGTCGATGTTTGAACAATTTGTATTGATTAATTTGATTTAATATTTGAAATTTTCTGTCGTTGCTTTTTCGCTGCGGTGAAATAGAAAACAAATTAGAAAATAGAATTTATCGATCTGGCAAAGATAAAATCGTGATCGAAATATAATGAAGTCATCACACGATGAATAAGATAAATTCGAAGATTTTAAAATCTGACGTGTAATTTGAGATTTCGAAAGGGCGTCAACTAAAAAGAAATTATGTGGCAATGTCATGGCCAGTGTAAATCGTGCTAGGAGCACTTGAGTCGTGATGCACCACAAATGACTGCATCACAATGCAACGAGCATTACTCTAATGTTCACTCTAAGTCGCCAGTGATTATTGTCTTTAATAATGACGAAATATACGGAAATCATAGAGTTGAGGGTGATGAAACAGTCGCACTAATGTGGTGTGTAGTCATGTGTGTCTGTCCGGATGGACGGTACCAACGTGAAATGCAATGTTCATTGGAACGTGAAGTTGATGGATGATTTAATTATGAAAGGAAAGACCAACGTGCATTTACATTTAGACAGGAAAATCTACGACCAACAAAATGGTACTACACCTTACGCAAGCAAAGACAACATCAAACGCGCATCAAATGAAAAAGATTATTCCAAAACATAAACGCAACCATTGAATGAATAAATAATCTCATCATAAGCCGAAGAATCCAAAATGAAATGCTTGACCATAACAACATGTACTAATAAGCAATAACATCGTATTCAACCATGAAATTAATAGAACGCGTTTCGACATCTCACTCGAGCTACCAACGGAAATTATTACTGGTAAACACTCATTTGGTTAGAACTGGATTAACTTCTAAAGCACCGTACTCTTTATTCCTTTCAATATACAGATCAATATCCGTTGTGGAGTAAAGAGATGATGCTCACGAAATAGCGCCGAGAAGGGCACTTCGGAATAGTGCAGGGCAATTGTTTCAAGGAGTATCAATGAAGGATTCAAATGAATTGTTATTTTATTGCAGCGGGTTTAAGCACGGATTATTTTAGATAGGTATTTGTTAGCTATATAAGCCCGATGCAATAAAATAATGTGTACAAAGCGCGAAAGTCTTAAACAAATGAATTGTAATTCAGTATTCCTTATAAATTTATGGAACGATTTATTCGAAAAATAAATGCGTTTACTAGACGTTGAATGTTTGAATTAGTGACAAAAATTTGATCGTTGACTAATTACTTAGCAAAGTAATCGTAGGTGTCATTGACGAAAATTACCTACCTTTAAAAAAATTGTATATAATAACTGTTTAAACATTTTTCTGAAAGGTATCCTAATTCTAAATTTTTTAAAGAATATCACGAACAGAAATTTTGGAAATTTTCGAATGCCGAGTCTTTTGTTAAGCCAATCGATAAGAAGAAGAAGGTTGCTACATTTTTCCCATCACTATTATGGAGAATATAATTAGGTGCATCTATTGGTAACTCGGCTACCGAACATAGCAATCATGTCATGAATTGCAGTTTGAGCATTTTGAAATGGAGATAAACAGTTCTTAGCATTTTCACAATCGAGATGGCTCTAATAAAAGCTCAGTGAATAGGCTGTGAGGTTGAACTTATAATTTCATTGGCTAACCTAATAATCATTGGAACTTATAAAGACCCACCTCATTGGCTAAGAATATAGGAAGTACATTGAAAGAATGTTCCTTGAAATTATAACGTACTCTCTTTTTAAAATCTTATCCTATTTGGATGAGAGTATGGAATAACTAAGTACATTTGTCTTTGGTACTCATCTCATCTCATTTTGATATCTTGATTGTCATTATAAAAACATTTTTATATCAGAAGTAGGTATCACAAACACTCGTCTTGAATATTTTCTCTTGCTCCAGCGCATACACCGGCAGCTTGAATATATCCCGGCCTATGGCAGTCTCTTCGTTGGTAGTGACCGCTGTACTCTTCACACTTACACTACTCTTGGAGTAGCGTTTGATGAGTACATCAGAAACAGAAGTACCACAAACTCTCACCTTGAATATTTTCTCTTGCTCCAACGCATACCCAGGAAGTTTGACTATGTCCTGGCCTATGGCAGTCTCCTCGTTGGCGGTGGCCGCTGTACTCTTCACACTTACACTACTCTTGGAGTAGCGTCTGATGAGTATGTTGCCGGCGTCGTCCATTTTTATTTTCACACCCTGAAACAAAAAAAAGGTAGTCAGAATTATTTGTCATAATTTATCTTTAAAGGTAATGATAATTTGCTATCATTGAAAGCCATTAAAAAATTATCTCTACAAAACTGTTAAGAGTTTCTTATTCCGGGTATAAAAATGTAAAAGAGACACAAGAATTTAACAATTAGTTAGTAAAAAATATATACCGTAATTCGTATAATGACGATCGATACCATTATGAAAAAAAAAATATTATCCTTGATTTTGTGATTCATATTTCAAAGCTTCACACTGTGTACTTAACGGTGTCGAGTGTTGACCTGTGGATTAACTTTAATTTCAACAGCGAATTGAATTGCAAACACAATGTTTACATTTGAATTTACAAATTGAACATACGGACAATCACCTTTATCACTTCTTGTATCTCCTCAAAACAGTGACGTCATAACATCATCAACGTATAGTCCCACAAGGTTACATATTCGGGCCGATATAGTTTTTATTATTTTAACACCATTCGTCTTATGATTTACAACATGGTTGGGCACAACAATAGAATAAGCTCCAATACACCTGACCTATGACATCAGTGGCCTTAACTTTGCTGGGGCATGTCAAAGAGGGGCTATTGTAACGCATATTTGAGTTTTGAGAACAAAATTTGTTATGGCTGCAAAATGCGGAAGGCGTGTGTTAAAAAAAAATACAAATTAGTTCAGATCTAGACCGCCCATTATAAGGAAGAAGGTGACGTTTATTATATGCTGTTGTAATAAGGAAGTCATGATAGACTTCAATGATTATTTTGAAAGTAATAGCCTATTATATTGCAATCCATATACAGGACAGTTCTGTAAAGATTATAGATTTCATAAAGATAAAATGAAAACCTAAGTACTCGTATCAAAATCGAATTCTCTCATTCTCAAAGACAATAAAAAAAAATCTATTTCATTTGCTCATAATTGTAACTTCCAAACAATAAAATAATAAGCTTCTAAAGCTAATATCAAAGACAGCTAGACAACCTTTGACTGATTGCAACCTTGTCCTTTAGAAAGCAAATGTTATAAACGCTGCATACGAACAATGCATTCCTATAGATATTATCACACGAATTTATCATACAGACGACTTAGCGCGCTTCCTAGAAGTCAAAATTGATTAGGATACAAAATGCCAAAGCTTCTAGGGTCATAGTTCAGACGGAAACGTGGCAACTATTGGTAAAGATATTGACAGCGATGATTGATTAGTTTAAGTTTATTTGTTTTATGAAGCGTGAAGGTCAAAAACGAGATGAACTTTATTAGATTTACAAGCATGCATAGAGTCACACCATCGTCCCTTAGGTGGTAGGCTCTTGACAGAGCATTGTGTAATTAAAGATTTTGGTATATTTGACATAATTTTGCAGACATTTCTTTGCTGTAGTGACAGGTTGTCAAATTACGCTTAAATTACGATACAAGTTATTGCATAATTCCTATCCTACAGTAGTCTAGATCCAGAAGGGTAAGAAGCTGTTGCATTCTTTGTTTTTTTCATCACTTTAAGTCCAGCAGTCCATATCAGTTTATAAATGCTTGGAATTGGTAGAGATGAATCGTATTGCTGATCTTTATTCACATGTATATTGTGATGGATGGATGTCACTATAAAAACAGAAGTGCAAAATGCTAAAGACTCCCCACTGAGTACGACGAATCTCGGTTTTTATCACATTTTGATCAATCATATTGGCACCATCTTGTTGTGGACTTGATGAATAACTGTTGAATTAATTGGATTATTATTATCTTTTAGTTTTTTAATTACAAAATTATTTTAGTGACTGTTTCTTCCTTATCAAGCAATGATACAGTTATTTTGATTATGTCTTTTGTTGGGTCATCGTTTGATAAAGTTAAGTTCTCTATTAATATAAGAATTTTATATGGTAGGGTTGTCAGCCCTCCAATAAGTATCAATACACCGAAACCCTCTTGGGTCTCTTTGCTGACGTTTATAACATGCTCGAGAAGGTATCTGGTTCATACTTGTTTGCTATAGCTTTCAGTGAAAGTAATGATGAGTAAATTTAAAAACTTGTCAAATATTCCCCTCTACAACCCCCACCCTTGAAGTTGGCATCACCGACATTGCCAGCATTAGGAAGGGTGGCAACTCTGGCAGCAGAGGAACAACCGCTGACGACAGGGTTGAGAAGTACCTAGCTGTATAATAATATTATGGCTCCCAATACTCGATGTTATTTTTTTTAATTGTTAAGAATTAGCTCTACCACCACCAACCTTGAAGTTGGCATCACCGACATTGCCAGGATTAGGAAGTGTGGCAACTCTACAACCGAGCAGCAACCACTGGCAGGTTTGACGAAACGCGGTTTAATCGTCGCACCGTAGTTTCGAATGCCTGAGGTGCATCAACCCGTGAATAATGAATTCATAAGCCAGGGGTGCTAAACTAAGTAGCTACTTTGAAATATTTTTGTTTGCAGAACATTTTTTTCCGAAATCATAATTCGTTTTTTATGTAGTTTCACCGTTGTAGCGTCGGTTTATTCTTTATCATGTTCAATTACAGAAGACAACAAATGCATATTTTAACTTAACATCTTTCAAACTTTGCATCTTGTTTATAATCATAAAAACTGCTTCAGATTCTTTCATTTTTATCTTCATTTCTGTGAAGTATCTAATCGCAAATTACTGTAATTTACTCTTATATTAACATGACATACAAGTTGATACGAGACACAAAACTAAGTGTAAGTTAAACCAAAATAAAAAGTTGACCATCCCAGTCGTAATGCATAAAGCAACATTGAATTTTGTAATAACAGAGACGTGCTCCATATTGAATTACCATAAAAAGCTACCAAATATACTTATTACAATGACCTCGGATATCTAATAAATCAAATAGATGGACCGCTTGATTTAATTTTAACTCAAGAACGCATTAGATTTTGTAATAAAAGTGTATTAGGAATGTTGCTGCCGAATTACTTACATGACCTTAGTTAGTAATACTTATGTTTTAGACAGTCTTGTTATAGACAATGTACATGTTTTAACAAGCGAGAGCAATTTGCAGGCCTATTTTGTTGTTATTATGGATAACCTTCTCAATCGAGAACATCATTTCATTCGTTGATAATAGGACTGACTAATTGTATACCGGAGTGAAATATGTGATATTATAAAGTAATACAAATATTTTTCGTTTTTAAGTAATACAAAGCTAATAAGTTTAAATTTTTCAATAATTTAAAACACTTAGCGTGCCCTAGGTAAAAGTGCATGTCAGTAGTAAAACAGTTCATTATTTTTTCATTTACGGTCAAGTATTTGGCCCTAAAAAGATCACGTAATTGGATCCATTGGATACAAGGAATTTGATATCATAGATACAAACAAACCTAGTATTTAAGTTAAGTAGGTACATTTACTACGTCTACAGTTGGTTTGTAAAAATTATATCGGTTTTTACTTTACCTATTTTGCATTACGGCCTTGTTGTAGACATATAGTATCGTTAGTCTGTGCAAATGTCAGGACATCGAAACTAATCCAAACCTATTGTTCGACTGAACGTTTATTTCCTATACTAATTTATTCGGATTATTATTAACTATATTACTATTATGTATGTTCGTTATGTTATCTGTTGCTTCCCGTACAACTTCATTGTGACGTGTTGTATTATTAAAATTATTAATAATAATTTATTTGAAGGTGTTAATATTAACATTCCATACAATGGCTTTAACTGAATTTTATGGGATTAAAATCTTATAAGTATTATTGGTATATAAAGACGTGCTTTTATCATAAAAGGGGTAGGCAGAAGGGCATATTCACCACGTCTAACGAGTTTTGAGGGTCACATTTAAAAAAACAATTGTAGTGTAAGATTGCAGCGCCATCATCGCTTAAATTATAACACTCTGAATTTGGGAGAAAAGAAGCTGAAATAGGTACTAATTTTTATTGTTCTCAGTCCAGCATCTATTTATATATTTTAATTAAAACAAATAAATAAAATCATGTCAGGACTTCTGTGTTTGTTAATCGTGACCGTGATAATATTTGTTTTTGTTCCTATGATGTCAATTTGATTCATAACATCAATTCTAGCATTACTTCCTCCAATTGTATGTTTATTATGACTTAAAGCATTAGCATTAAAGGTTCCTACAAATTGTTGTGGTTGCGTATTCTAATGGTCAGTTTTTTAAGTTTAAGAGTCGTGGGCGTTAACTAATATTCATCTGTTAGGCGTTTGCCATCGATCTGGTCATCTTCTTAATCATCTTTGGAATGTGACGCGATTGTTTTGCTTACGTCATCATTTGTATCATCGTCACAAAAAAGATTACGGTCTCATTGATGATACGGTTGTTTTTGTTGCCTAATTTTGTGCATGCAAAGTTTTTGCCAATTTTGGTGAACTCATCAATAGCGTCAGTGATGTCATAATCTATCTCTAGTGTAGAATATTTGATGTAAGAAAGACTATGATTTGTAACTTTTTCCTCAAAAGTAATGTGATATTTGTAAACATATCTTTTGTTATCTGAAGACCTGGTTTCGTATATAACTATTTCTTTTAGGATGTAGGATGCAAGTTGGTCAGTGCCACTCGTATAATTAAAATATGAAAGTATGTTGATAAGTACCTGTCCTATGTGTCTTTTCAATTCATCCGTCTTCGGGTCTCTGTGTGGGTTGTCGAATCCGCAAAGGCCAATTCTGTAACAAAATAAAAACAAATAAATATTTCATTCATAATAAACACATTGTCACACAAATGATATTCAAATCACGATACAAATATATTTTGATAGGAGAACAATAAAGTCTGGAATGGCGCCAAGCAATTTACTTTGAGAAGAAATGAAGACGATTTTTAAATTATATTCTATTGTTTATCAACATTGGAGACCACAAGAATAATAAAGACCATTCATACTGTCAAAGCTAAGCAAAGTGTTGTGAATTTATTCAATGGCTCATTGTAATATTTACACATTCCATCGAAAAGAATGGGTTGTATCGTGTTTGCAATAGCAAAAAGCCTATCAATAGGTATATACTAATATTTAAGAATATATTTATCGGGTATTTACAAAGATTGGTATTCAAATTATGTGATCACGTGAAATGACTTCAAATGTCTCTTCTTATTATTGTGAAACTGTTAGGTTAGGTCTCTAGGATAAAACAAATAGGATTGTCAGAAGATACACTCAAATTATCCCTTTTTTAAAAGGAGGCATAAGATTTCAACTTTCAGCATGTTTTGGTTCTCACACAAACAAAGAATGTCGTCACAAAAATTCGTCCAATCATTTTGTATGTGTCCAACGTAACTTTGGAATTATTGTTTCAGAAACCGTTTGGATGCCCTGAGAACGTCCAAGAATCTCATTGGCATTCATGATATACAACTGCACTAGCTTCGCTTACTAATAGAAGGTTTCTATGTACCGTTCACATAATTTGTCCATTCGACGTACAGAGAAACCATAGGTGACGAAAGTTGACGTGTTGAGTTGTTAGTTATTCGGTGGGATGTGTTTTGAGAAAGTGAGAAAGCTATTATTGTATTTGGTTATATTGATGAGAATCGAATGTTTACTATCAATTTCGATACTTCCAGGTTGGACTGGGAGTGACTGAAAATTAAAATATACTGGCTGCATTTCTGAAAAAATAGCTGACCAAAATTTAGGGTGAGGCCACAGAAGAGTAAATAGCGTTGGGAGCTAGCGCGCGACTTCTCAAATCAGTGGGTGTGAGAGTGACCCATGGAACTGAACAATAGCTATACCCAAGGAACATAGGTCGAAAATGAAAAAAAAAAGTGGCACTCCCATATAAAATGACTGGAGCCGCTGACACCAATGGGTTCATGGGTTTTTTTCACATTATTTCAACCTATTTTCCCTGGGGAAAGTTGTTCAGTTTTATGAGTAGGTTCATGTACAAAGTTTAGTTTAAAGTTTGGCCAGCAAATTTTTTTTACACCTAGAATTTAAAGATTTTTTTTTTTAAGTACTTATATCGAAAAATTTAATTGCAATCAATCGAAATGCATGTGTCTGTACGTAATGTGCAGATAACGTATTATTATTTACACGTACGATTCAATAAACGTACATGTTACTTGTGACCTTTCAAACGCAAACGTAAAGAGGTCAAGATTTAATTTAATAATGGGAAATTTAATATGTTGACAATGCGATATTATGAGCTGCAAAATGTATCGTTAACAATGATATTCATCTCGTCAAGGATAGTGTAAATTATAATACAGCATAACTTTAACGCAAAAATTAAATAAGAAAAAAATATTTATAAATAATATTTTTAATTGTCAACAGTTCTACATCCGATAAAAATGTTTACATTCTAGGTAATAACATCAAATTTTATATCCACGAGTTTTATTGGAAGTTGAGACCACCTGTTTGTGGTCTAGGTACCTATATCCAGTTACTTATCTATTTTTGATTTCATAAATTTGGAATTAAAAATGGCTAGTTTTTCAGCAATTTGTTCTAAGCTTCAAGCACACATTTTGCAAAAGAATGAAATCGTTCTAGAAGTCTCAAGTGTCACTGCGATTAGGTTCAGTATGAGTTGCGATCGGCTGTTGAACCGGTCGGTCGCGGTGAACGGCGGCCTTGAGTGCGCAAGCGCCGGGTAGGGCTGTCAAGTACAGCCTAAGTAGAAAATTATTATTTGTGTTTGTAAGTAGAAAAACAGTAGAAAATTTTAATAAATAATGGTTTTTAAGGTAAGTAGCATGAAAAAAGGGAGGCCTTTGCCCAGCAGTGTGAAAAATTACAGGCTACATGGAGAAAACGTCACTTTGCAATTACTTATATCCGTGGGTATCCAAAATGTCATATACCTATCATAATGAATGGTATTTATGATATAAATTTATTGAATAAATTAGATATGAAGCGAAAAGTCTGCCTGTAAGTAAGTGATCAGATCTTGTTTACGCGTGTATAATCGATACCGAATCTACAATTCTCTACATAACTGTAAACTTCTTTGAAGAGCGCAATTTTAGTAAAGTATAAATTAAATTATAATGTAATCCCAAGCAAAATAAAATGAAAAAAATCCAAGATTTTTTAAATGTTTTTTTTTTGTTATGTTTGTTTGTAGCTGGCAACCCTAGAACGCTACTGTGTCGCGCCTGCGCTTGCGCGTGCCCCAATAACCAATAGGCACTTATTGGTAGAAAATAGATACCACAGAATATGAGAATTGTTTATGGGTTTTCGTATGATTTGTTAGTTAGCAATATTGTTGTTGTGGTTGTGAGTTATAGCATGTAGGTAGGTACCTACTACACAATCTACATTATGTTTTCTTAATAGCTGAGCACAACTTTGATGTAGGTATAAAAAAGAAATTTAGAAGGAGTTTTTTAACTACAAGTTTAAACGTTTTTTTAATATGTCAGGCCTGTTTCACTCCGAACAGTAGGTATGAAACCGGCTTCCGTCTAAGGCCGCCCGTTTGGGCGGCCTAGCGGTCGGGTTGTCAATCGTCTCGGTGAATGTACAAATCTCTTGTTGCCTCGCTCGGGCTTTATAGGGGAGTGAAATTTCGGTATCGTTAGATATTATTTATTATTCTGTGATTATGTCAACAAAAGCAACAGCCTATGTAATTAAAAATGAACTTAAGTACTAGAGAATAAATACTTACAAATTATAACGAACAGATATGTAAATCACAGTAATATTAATTTGAGTATTAAGCATAATTAAGTATCATTATTCAAGAATTATTTGTTAATAATTTATCCTTCTTCGTAATTATGGAACTTCTTTTAAAAGTTTTGGCATTTGCCATTCCAATCCTTGAACTACAACTGAAATTATTTTAACGATCGTAATTATAGGGACAAAATGCATAAACGAATGCGAATTGACATAGCCTTTTCCATGCCATATCCTTTTGAACCGGAATACGTAGGAAATGTAAATATAAAAAAAAACAAGTTGTTTGACATTGTAATGGTATTAATAACTGACTACATTAGGTACATTGATATAATATATCAGCCCTTCGAAAATTCAAAAAACTAGCCTGAAGGATATGATCTATCTTTTCTTTTCCTTGATTAACGTAGCTTTAATAATTTTCTTTTATTATTGATTTTTTTATTGGATTTATTATAAAAGATAAACTATTAAGATATTTCAAATGGAAAACATTCCAAATTCTCACATTAGGCAAAATAGGCGTGACCAAGTTTTGTAACAAAGTATATTTAATAAACTATAATCACAACTGTAATGAAAATTAAAAAACCCTCATCAAAATGCGATTACTCACATTCTTCGGTGTGAACATACCCTAAGGTTAAGGTACTTACACACCTGCGTGACCAAGTCAAGGATGTGTCAAATGATCATGTCATAATGAAATGGTGCAACCTAACCCTGGTTAGTAGTTATAGGTTATATAACCCATAGTTATATTTAACTAAGCATAATTCGATGGTATGTTAATTTAATCCTAGCTTATTTCATACTTATGTTGTTAACTACGGTTGCAGATCACGACCTGGTTAAATCCAATTGAATTATTTTGAGGCATGTAAATTGGAAGCATAATTCTATTAAATTTACGAAGTTTTTTTTATAACATGTACAACAATATAGAGTTAGGATTATTTTTTACCTTGAAAACTAGATTAGCTTGGCGCAGGGATCTCAAATCTTACAAAATTGCGGCCGAAGTAGTTAAAATCTTTTGGGAAAATAACTGAAACTGGTAACGATCAAAATGTAAATTATATTAAAAAAAACGGGACGCACTGCAAAGAACTTCTTTTAAAAATATTTTTTAGTTACATATTATATAAGTAAGGAGTGTTTTTATTCAATTTTATTTTGGTATTAACTTGAGTTGCTTACTATGTGGTCCTTCGTCCTTGTTAACCAATTGCGGGCCTCAGTTTGAACTTCCCTGACTTGGCCTATATTCGAAAATCTAATTATTTTTGAGGTATAATTTAGGCTGACTACAGATTTTGATTGATATAGATCTGCGACTCTGACCTTTTGCTCTAATGCCTACCTGATTATGAATACTAATACTAACCTATACTTATATTGCACCTGAATAATTATTCTACCTTGATTGTTAGTTTGATTAAACTTGAGAATATAATTCACACCTAAGAAAATACAGGGAAATAATTTGTTAGCACTCATATTAATTGAAGGAAACCTACCTATAATTATACATTATACAACAAGGATATTTTGGTTCTATGGTTGGTTCCTATATTAATTACGTACTACATGAACCGAATAAAGTAGGTAGTTTTCTTTTATAATACCTACTAGATAAGCCGTCTGATAGTTATACAATATTTAGGTTACCTACTTAGGTACGAATAAAACCCTACAGAGAACCTAGTACCTACATTAAAAGAAGTATGTATGTATAGTTTATTTTTCTTTTCGTTTGCAAAATTATCACCAATAACATACATAAACAAGTAACTGGCTTTATAATTAGTTTATCAGAAAATATTTTATTTTAATTTTCTACGAAATATTTCGTTAGATATTAAATACATACCATTTGACGGTCGAAGGTCAAAGTGGATAAAATAAATTTGATAGCATTTTAACTTGATACAAACATACGTCTATGTAATAGTTTCTATGACAATGATGACAAAATAACACAATGGAATTCCAGATGCCTCGAGCATTGTTTTTGGTATTTTGACATTTATTTCAAATTAAATCCCTTATAAGTGCTGCGGTTGTGTCCTTTACCGCAAAATATAGGTACTTCAACCACAGACATTTAATTTGTCTACGAGTGACTTGAGATAAGATTAGTCAGGTATTTTCTATTATATCCGAGTACTTATCTGTGAAGTGGTAATGTTGTACTATTAGAATAGCAAAGAATCTTCTATTGTGTACCTATCTAGTTTTTCATATTGACGATAAACATAGTTTGTATATGTTACGGCTAATACCCGAAGTGCGGCTACACCTAGTTTTAGCCGGTTAGAACTAGGTGTAGCCACTTACTCTTGGTTAAACCTAGTATTAGCCGATTGTTTTCGGGTAAAACTAGGTCTAGCCTTCATCATGCCGGCTACAACTAGGTCCAGCCATTCCCTGTTGGATAAAACTAGGTCTATCCGATATCATTCCGGCTACAACTAGGTCCAGCCATTCCCTGTTGGATAAAACTAGGTCTATCCGATATCATTCCGGCTACAACTAGGTCCAGCCATTCCCTGTTGGATAAAACTAGGTCTATCCGATATCATTCCGGCTACAACTAGGTCCAGCCATTCCCTGTTGGATAAAACTAGGTCTATCCGATATCATTCCGGCTAGAACTAGGTCCAGACAATCCCTGTTGGATAAAACTTAGATGCGTGTCCCGCCAAGCCTTCCGCCCTGCGGCACACTCAAGACTCACAGCATCTGCAGCAGCGGCGCGGGGTGGAGGGCATAGCGAGGCACGCGCCTCTGCAGGTTGTGAGCGCCAGGTGCTGCTGATCTACTGCAGGTCTACTAGCGAGTGTGACTCACATCGTCTGCAGCAGCAGCGCGTGTCTTAGTTTTATCTAACAGGGATTGGCTGTACATAGTTGTAGCCGGCATGCTATCGGCAGAACTTTTTTAGATATTAAAAAAAACTCTCTACGTTTCTTTCTGGTGCTCACAACCTGCAGAGGCGCGTGCCTCGCTATGCCCTCCACCCGCGCCGCTGCTGCAGATGCTGTGAGTCTTGAGTGTGCCGCGGGGCGGAAGGCTTGACGGGACACGGATCTAAGTTTTATCCAACAGGGATTGTCTGGACCTAGTTCTAGCCGGAATGATATCGGATAGACCTGGTTTTATCCAACAGGGAATGGCTTGACCTAGTTCTAGCCGGAATGATATCGGATAGACCTAGTTTTATCCAACAGGGAATGGCTGGACCTAGTTGTAGCCGGCATGATGAAGGCTAGACCTAGTTTTACCCGAAAACAATCGGCTAATACTAGGTTTAACCAAGAGTAAGTGGCTACACCTAGTTCTAACCGGCTAAAACTAGGTGTAGCCGCACTTCGGGTATTAGCCGTAACATATATAATGTAAATATGAAAATGATTAACGTTTTTAGCAACTTTATTTGATTATCTTTTAGTCGCTCAATCTGTGTAGACCTAGAAAAGTCAAAATGGCAAGAGGACCTACAATGATTCGGTAGAAGGTTACTAAAAATAATGAGAGATGCAAGCAAGACGAAAAGCCTTTTACCCAGCAGTGGATGGAACAGCAAAATATGACATGTAGTATAGACGATCAATAACTTATAGTAACACTTTTAAGAACCAAGGACATTTTAGCACATCCTTTAAATTAGCTTTGCTCATCTTTACCAAGTATACGTAGTAGATCATTCTACACCTCACATTCACTATTCCCCACGCTCCAAATATCAAATCACCTCCGAGCATCAACGCGATGGTGCTTGTGCAACGACTGATCACGCGCATATTCCGCGCATCTTCAAAACTATGGAGTGCGCAAAATTCTAGAATATTGGAGCTATTAAAATGAACACGAATGTTTAAGATGTCCTTATTGTGTTTTGGTGAACCTGAACAGAACAAAATTATAAGTGAGAATATTGAAGTATAATTTTATGTACAAATCAGTATCTATAAAAAGTGTTGATTTGATGTGGAGTTTCGCAAACCAAAGAGGAAGATTAATTGTCTTTTCCTTTTCTGTGTACTTCCTAAGACTAATTTGGATAATGATTAGGCAAATGTCTATTTCCTATGCTTATTGGATCGTGATGATTGATGATAGATCATCAATTACTAATCATAATTTAAGACGGACTGATAGGCGAACTTATAAATTCGTCATAATTTCTGCGCATGATGAATATGGCTAATAAGGCTTATGGCTTCGGTATCATCAAACAGATTGTCAATAAACATCTACAACAAAATACACCTTTAAAAGAAAATGCTATCGATTTGGCGGAAACACGACTGGACTAAATCTTAATTGCCGTCCCTTTCGACATGATAGAAAATGACAGGTGAAAATGAGATTCTATTCAAAATTTAGTGATTTTGTGTGGTGCCGTATTGAGACTGTCAGTAGCATCTGAATAATTTATGCAACAAAGCCGCTACATTTATATCCCATGAATGGATCATCAGCAAAATAAAACTTCACTAATTTCCCAGAAATAATTGAATATGCAAACGATTCCCTTTACTCCAACTAAATCTAACTTTGCATGCACTCAAGCACTTTGCTTGCGCAATGTCATGTGCATCGTAATTCACTGCATTAGATCTTCACCGCACAAGACGTTAGCATTAGCGATGCGCATGAGTTGCTTCATAATGCTGCTTATATGGAGTTTGTGGCAAGGATGTGTGAATATGGTTTCTTAATTTCAAATTAAGCTGTTGCCTGTCGCCTGGGTTAATTGGGTTGTTCGTTGACTCAAAAACCCATAATTTGCGAGAAAAAGCTGTATCTAGGAAATTCCACAAACAAAGGCTACTGTACAACGCAATAGATGCATTATGACTTATGACATTTAAACCTTGAAATAAAAAATAGATTAAAGACCTGCGGATATATATTGATAGAGAAATTAAAAAACCGCGACATAAAATATCTTCTATTCAAAAGTTTGGTGAGGAAATGCAGTGATGAAGAAGGGGAAGTAATGGAAAATCTTAGGAGAAACGCAGCGTGCTAGAAAATGTACGAAAAGAAATTTCACTCACGAAGTACTGTAAGCTTCTTATGTGATTTAATAGATGGGACCAGTGAAGAAAGTTGTTTCAGTAAGAAACCGAACTCTGCAAGAAAGTGAAATAACTCTCATGCCTCAGTAAATTTTCCATGACATGATGATAAAACCGATATGATGCAAAAGTGAAACTAAATAAAACAAGGCTTTAAAAATACTAAAGCAAACCCTTGATAAATACTTTTATAGAACAGTTTGGAGAACAAGAGACACAGCTAAAAAAGAAGCCCTTTAAATAGTCCCGTTAGTAAATTTAGGTAAGCATGTTTCTTGTGCATTTGCAACAAGAAACTACTTACTATAAACCCACAAAAACCGAAATTAAGAAGTTACTAACAGAAAAACTACTTGTTAAACCGTTCGATCAAGTGAAATAGACCGTTAATCTATTAGCCAAAGTAAACAATAGAACTGTGCAAATTCGGTGGGTACTCAAGCTTGGTTCCGTCACCATGATCGAGGTGATGCCGTGAACTTGGGTACACTTTCCCGGATAACTATTGTTTTTGTGCTGGAGAAATTTCAACAAAGTAAGGGAAAATCCGAGAATAGATACGTCGAAAAAAATATAATGAGGTAAATTTGTTTTTGATCAATTTCGTTTCCACCCATCATCGCTTACATTAGAAAAAAAAAATACTATGGAATGTGACAATAAATATTTATTGCCGGGTTGAGTATTTGTAGGCTTCCATTGTAATTTTTTTATATGTAGCCTGTATCGTCAATATTATTATTTTATTAGATTCATAGGGAATTATTGTGCATATTTTCTTTGGCTTTTCTTAGCATAAGCTTACTTTCATTCTTAGTAGGTACGTAAGCTAACTTTCTTCAAAATTGAGTTTCATATTAGTACCTCGTGTGATGATGTACTTATCTAAGTACCTACTATCAAAACCACATCATAAATAACTTAATAAAGTTTCTCACACTTAATGCAAAACCTGCTAGATAAAGTTAAGTGCCAACTTGACACCCAACGTAATTGCATTAAAATTAAGTAGACAGTTAGTTCCCCATTGATACTTTCTATAAACCGCTACTTTCAGGGTCGATGTACTTAGATCGGTAGTATAGTAGTAAGAAGAAAGTGGTTGTGGTAAATATGCATACCCGATGAGAGGACTCCATAGGGCTGGGAACGACTTGTCGATAAAATTCCAGAAATTAAAATTCTGCATTTTAAAATGACACCAATATAATTATCAAAGAAATATTTTTGTAGGTTTTGGTGAAAATTTTAAATAATATACTTATCTCACACGGATTAAAAATACATCTTATTGGGAACGAAAAACCTTGTTTGGTCAATACCGTTTAATATATCTTTATTATTGATGGGACTTTAACTTCTGGTAAACTTATTTATTTTAAAAAGTATAATTATATATACTTAGCCGATTATTTTACCATCGATCAATGTGGAATTCCTTTTTTTACTACAAATTCCAATCAATGTTGTTTTATGGAACACGGAACTAAGCAGTTTGTTTACAAAAAAGTCATCGTGATCGTGTGTTGAAAAAGTTTTTGTTTAAAAAGCTATCGACTTATTCGGATTTTGCTATGAGACAATTAAGACAAGTAAGTAATTGACAAGTAAGTATTTAGACAAGTAAGTAATTGTTACTTTATGCACATCAAAAGTTTATCAGATCGCTCTATCCGACAATATATGATTTATACTTTTATAATCATGGAGGGTCCATAAGATAATTTATCATCAAGTTTTTTATAAAGATCAGTACTAATTTAAGTATGTTTAGTAATATTTTTTTCTATCATAAAGGTCGTGTTTATTACATCATAGAAACCTGAATAAAATTTGTTTTTAAAATATCAATATCGATATTCCTTGCACTCGTTGACAGCGAAGAAAGTACATTCATTCGCGGAAGCCTGCATCGCGGCGGCGCGGGCGCATCGAAAGTAAAAGCCGATTGGCTGGTGCCGGTACCGGATTTAAACTCCATACTTTACGAAGCCGCACTTATCATGCCGTTAGCGGTTCAATGAGCAGTGACAAGTTATAGACGTTTGTTCTTTGGGGAAGTGGGTGTTTATTTAGGATACCTAGGTTAGGTACTATAATTTTTTGCCGTTACTATTATTTGTTTTTTTTTTTCAAGTAAAAGCCGATTGGCTGGTGCCGGTACCGGATTTAAACTCCATACTTTACGAAGCCGCGCACTTATCATGCCGTTAGCGGTTCAATGAGCGGTGACAATATACGTTTGTTCTATGGGGAAGTGGGTGTTGTTTGGTAACTTTTATTTTCAATATTAATTGTAGAAATTCTTGATTCTAATAAAGCGAGAGTCAAATGCCTTGATTTAATTATTTTATTGATTAATTACAACTCAGATTGATTAATAGCTCGAGTAAGAAGCTTTTTCTTTTAACAGATGTTATTTATTTTAAAATAATTAGGTGCTCTCCATTTCTCGGCCTATCACTCAAACTCACACTATAATCTAAAATTATAGCTGTCAGTCTGTTTGTAAGCTCTAAATTATAATTCAATTTATACTTTTGTGTCACTTTCACTTATGGGTAAATAGAATGATTTACTTTCTCAGCTTAGAACCGTGTTATTCGTAGAGTTCGTTTTCATTTCTATGAATAATTAATTGTCTTCAAATTAATAATTATTAATTTATTTCGTGTTCGAGTAATATTTTTGACTTTTGGAATATTTTGTTAAAAAACTTGTTAGTTAGGTAAATGTTCATTTACATTATTACATTGTCATTTTTAGCTTCAAATTGTTATTTCACTATTGTCACAATTTAGTCTTAAATTATTCTTTTAGTAACACTTAAATCGTGCAATGGTGTTAGCAAAATGAAAAGTGCGTAAATCTAGGAAAGATTTCAAAGTAACTAAGATATTTCAACAGGAAGGAGTAATTTATGGTGAAGAAATGTAAAGAAGTGTTTCCACTGTTCCGTGAGAATAAGATAATTATTTCGTTCGATAAAAATCATTTTAGGAATATAATATGATATGACACATAACACATCAGTCGATATGTTTTGGAAAGCATATAATAAAAAAAAATATATAAATTTGTATACCTATCTACCACAAACTTGAGAATTACAAATCTTAAGAAAAACCAGCCTAATTCCTGCAACATTGACAAATGTTATGTTACCGTTAAAACTATATGTACTACGAGGAGAGTATGTTCCGTTAATGATAAGTTTTACTTTATATTTAAGTAAACTATCTGTTAACGCCTGTCTTTAGTAAATCACTGAGATCTAGGTAATACTTACCTTGGGTCTAAGAGGAAGTCTAAAACACACACAGGCGAATATTTAACTAGTTTTTGCTGGTAATTGTATAGTGATGAAAACGCTGCGGGCTAAATATGTACATGTACCTAGTACCTACGAGTATTAGGTAGTATTTATTAAAGAAACATACATACATAAAGTTATACTTATGTATTTCACGGGGCAAAGAAAGTGTTAACGGCCCATTAAAAAAGAATCAAGATACATACTAAAATAAAATAAACAAAACAACAAACTATTAATTTACCACATCAACTAAGTAGATCAGTGGCGAAGATACAGAATAGTATCGATAAAAAGAAAGCAACCGTTCAGTGAACACAATCGATTTAACGCGTGGTTAAATCGATTTTATTACCGAATCGGAAACCGTTATCAGTACGGAAGTGATTCACTTTTAAACACCATTCAATACAAACTCTTCGATTCGATTTTAGACTTTATCTCTTTGGCATCAAAGCTGGTATTGAGTGAGATAGATTTCAAAAATAAAACCGTTTTTTCCTTTTTCTAAAATAAATGTGGCCAATGTTTTCGTAGTTCAAGAAATTGGACTATTTAATGCTATGTTTAGAGTATTACTTTCCTTGCTTTTACTTTCCCGTTGCCTTGACATTCAAATGATTCGTTCATTTCGCGGTCTGATTCTTCTTGTTTATTTGACCGAACTAATTGTCTTACAAATTATTTGTACAATAGCAATGTTCTGCTTTGATATGCCAGACTGGATGAGAAATAGAAGTAAATGTAGGTAATTTTAATTTAGGATACTGCTAACTGATTACTCCAAAATTACTACATCTTGTATCTAATAACTTTGATATGCTCATATTTTTACATTTTATTTCAATTACCTAAGGCTCGTATTTATAAAGCGATCTCAAGATTGAGAGTAATATTGAGTGCGGATTTGACAGGTAATTTTGTACTGGAATGACATTTTTGATACGAACTCAAACTCGCTGTCACTCTTGTGAGCTGATTATAAATACGGGCCTTAGGTATTGGATATTTAAAAAAATATAACAAAGATTACACTATCAAAAAAAACTAACTACCTTTATACGATTATGTATATTAGCAATACCATTACTGTTTCGACTAAACGTAATCTCGAAACGAGATCAGCGCCATATAAACTTCGATTGACCTAATTCGCGAAGGCGACAGCACGCGCGCATCCTCCACAATCGAATGTCCTTGGTGTGTTCGGATACAGTTTCATGGATCAAATGCCTTGGGGCGGAGAACTGCAATTGAACTGCAACACAACAGTTTATTGCAGTTTAGTGCAATTAGCACAACTCTAAAAACAAATATAGCGTCAGTTGTACGAATGATTTTGGTTTAGTTAATAAATGATTTCAATATGAAAAGTAAGATAAATTAAAAATTCGCCTATGCGAGTGCCAAAATCCTCAAAAATAATTCTGATATTTTATATAATATATTGTAGGTGTGGTGTGAAACTAAGCGATATTTTCAACGTAAGCTCTTTGGCGTAAGATAAAATGAGAGGATTAAATTAAGTTCATCTTTCCTGCTTGACTATTACAAATTCACAAATATAGTAAATTTCTTAGTACACAAAAAGTCGGCAGTAGTTGTACGTAAGTAAAGTTTATCTTAGCTGTATCCTAACTGCAAACCAAAAACAATTATTTGCAGTCACTCTGCAGTCAGACTGTAATCCACCAGTGATCTTAAGCTATTGTGTTCTACTACTAATAATGCAGACAACTCTGACCTACAGCCGACTTTATGATGCGTAAGAGTTGATTTGTGGAGCATTTAGTTTGATGAGCCCTTCCTCTGCTGTGTAGGTGTTATTTTATCTGTGATAAGTATCTTGACGGCCATTTTTCTTTTAGCTTATCAAGAGGCAATATAAGTCCATTGTCAAGTTTTTTAAATGTATGTGTATGATTAAACAAGTTACTTCGTTCATGTTCTAGGTATTTTGATTAGTATTGTGGATTAGTATTGTAAAAAGTAGCTTATTTTGTCAATCGAATTTAAAGTTTATTTTATTAAGTGAAAATGGTTAGGTATTATGCAAGGAATTATTGTAATAGTACTTATTATCTACATGGTATTATGACTCTACATAATAACCAAAATATTGAAATGTAAAAGCATTGAACCGTATCAGATTCAAATCAACGGCCTCGTGACTCCAACACGTGAAAGAGCTATATAAATTTACGTCCAATAACAGTCCAATAGACTTTCATGTCCGACCGCCGGAAGGGTAACAACAGTAACAGTTTGGTAACACGCCCTCTAGCGGACCACGCCGGCCTAAAGGCAAACACTTAGATACACTAGACTTGGCTCGTAATGTCTGCTTTCAAAACGGATGGTTGATTCTGGTATTATAACCTAAGTAAGAAAATATCGAAAAATGGTAGTAAATCCTAACAAATATTTTCAAGTAGGTATTTACTATACTATTTTTCGATTGCCTAGGTATATGATAGACTAAGAACACGAATGGTATGTATGGAAAGAAAAAAAAAATATTTTCCGCGGCAAAAGCGACGTCTTTATTTATGGCGTTATCAGTCGCTCATCATTTTGTTTTTCCATGCTGCAGATATTTGGTCAGAAAAAGTATTTTATTAAATGTTCGATTTTAATTTGTCATAATTAACCAGGCACAGAACTTATGTCATATATATGTAGAGTCTAACATCGATGAAATATAACCGTCTTAGTAAGTTCTTTTGTATAAAATATCTCATGAAACCAGCAGAATAAACCTCCTGTCTGATAACGAACTCGCAGTAAACGTTTGTTAAGAAACCGGCGACCCGTTCGGTGATCGAGAGCAAATGCCAGGAAAGGGACTTTTATTGCATTGGATAAGTGATGACGTAGTTATGCCCTAACTTGGATAAGTAGCGGATAGATAAACATGAAGTAGGACTTGCGCGGTTTTGAATGCGGTTAGAGGTGTTGCAAGAGATAAGGAACATAAGTCCAAAACTGTAGCATTTAGTGCCCAAGTTCCAGGTGTTATGCTGTGATAAAGGTAATGTACGACACAGATAGTTATTACCAAATTAGTTAAGTTGTTTGAAACATTTTTGTTCAATACTATTTACAACTATTATGTGAAAAATCTATCTGTCAAATTGAAGACATTCTGTTAAATAATAATAAAAAAAAACATTTATTTTAACTATGTAACACACAGTTATGCAGTAAGACACCACAGGCTCATAAATAAAAATAAAATAAAATAAACACACAATATTAAGGAGATAAACATGCTGTAAACACTGCAAATATTAGACAATATTTCCAATCTTAAAACAACGACAGATGCTAACAATGTCGACCTCAAAATAGGAGTCAATATTGACATCAATATTTTACATATCTTGACATTCCCCAAACTGTGTTGCAATGTGATTCAACCATGAATAATGGTACAATCACTCATTGTTCCACACAATTCTATCTAACTTTAGCTAACATTTCGACAATATTTGCTAAAGTTCAGGACAGGCATAAATTTTAAGGACTACACCCAGTTATTTGAGATTTACAACGTGGTATTACAAGAATATCTGTTGCAGGTGATTTTATAAGGCGATGAAGTGAATGATGAGCTTATTGTATCGGCAAGTGAACCTAAATACCTTCTCCTACGGAAATATTTGTTGGAATAACTTGGCCCAACCTACTATTTACGCATAAGCTTGTTTGTCCACAGGGTCGTTGACTTACTAATTATTCATGGGATAGTTAAAGACCGATGATTGCAGGTCTTGATCATGCAATAGATACAATTTTTTCTGGCTCGAGAAAAGACTACGGTAGTGACCTACCGTAGTCTTTTAGAGTAGAGCTAGTGAGAAACTTAATATAGGTATATATTGTAAACGTAGAGCGATGAAACGATATTTCAAGATAACAAAATACTATTACTCATTTGTCATATTTGATGAAAGTAATATTTCAATCAAAGAAAACAAGTTAATTTGAAAACTGGTTGGTGACTTTAAAAAAATCAAACAAGTAGACACTATAAATTGCGCGACAAAAAATTATTTACGATCATCATTACTCTACATTTTGACGCCATTGCAATTAAACTCTTTGACAACAAGACGACCATATACAAATATTTAATAATGTTGATCGTATTTCAGTCACACTACAATGCAGCTGGGTGAGCATCGTTAGACTTGATTCAGGCTAGGACTAGAGCTATTGCAAAATATAGGGTTGGTTTGGAACCAAATAAGTGGTCTATGATTTTACAGTGAAAACGCAAAGTAAGGAAAGAAAGTTCGTTTGCAATTATTTTAGCAATTTTAGTAACAGAGAAAGTTTAACAAGATGATATTTTACAAGATGGTTCAAGCGAATTGCTTCATCTACCTTTTTCTTAATCTGAGACAAAAATCCCTGTTAAATACTTTCAACGTAGGTGGTAGAGTAAAAGAACTTTATACAGAAATTTATTTCTATTCAACACAATTTAACACATATGCGAACGATTCCACTCGCATTATAATGAGTACATTATTAACCAATACAAAGGCTGAATTTTTATATTTATTGAAACTAAAACCGCCCATAATAGTAAGTAATGATCAAGCAACAATAGGATTGGACCAAATAAATCTGCAACAAAGTGCCAAAATGGCAAAGCAGTAAAAATACAACTTGAATGGTAGAGAGTCCATCAACCATTAATTGTTGGATTTCGCTCTTATGGCGTAGCAGTAGAGTCTAAATTCCCAAAGAAGTTTTCTTATTTTACATGTCATTGACCGTACTTATTCAATGGGTACAAAAGTTACAAATCGTTGTATCGAAGTCGTTATATCGATCAAGATGACAAAAGCGAAGAATTAATTTCAGTCCACATTTTTAAAGATTTGACGAGCTTGACATTATTTTGAATGCGATGTGAGCAAAGGAATTCCTTTCAAAGAAGAAATGAAGGAAATTAATTAAGTAGAGTTCAATCATATATTGCGTTCCTTTTTCTGTAGCTTTTTACTTAGGACCCTGAAATAGGTATGATTTCATTTCAGTAAGACATAAAACAATTTAAAAAGAAAAAAAGCCTACCCTACAATGTCCATAAATATAATAAACAATAAATAACCGCAAAGCAAGGCGCAAAAGTTTCAATTTCTCCATAGTTCACAGAGTCGCCCTCTCTTATCTTCTCAGATAACCGAGATCTATGTGTCATGCGCGCGCGCAGTGTTTAATATATAACGCGTTCATATTTCATGCGTGTCTTTGCAATGATACATTATTGTGTGTCCGTGAGATAGTGGCGTTCGGACTATTTATACTGGATGTGGTGACTGCTACGAAAATATACATGTATTTGTTTTCCAAATATATTTACATACTTATTTATTTTTGCTATTTCTGAGAATGATTTTTTTTGCTCAGAAAAAAGTTAAAACACATATAGCAAACAGTTTTATTATAATTGCCTATAAAAATATATAATTAATTATAAAAAAAAGTTCTAGGAGATAAATGTATGTCAAATATATTTGACTAATAGTATATCCTTTGTACTGAAATAAGTCTCACAACCAGTTCTTTTAAAGACAAGATAATTTTCTGTTTTGCATATGCAATGTGATTATTTACAGATGTTCCATTCTATAAATCTTTTTTACCACACCCAGATTTAAGGCCTACTTTAATATTAGTATGTTCACTTAAGTTTCACGCGCCGGATTCAACTCGACGGCCTTCGACGCCTACTGGGACAACCAATGGACCAGATCAGAACAGGATATAATGTTGGCACGACATTTTTGTACTGCATTTGCATTTTAAACTATTCTGAATATGAACATCGCGAATTCCGAAGGCTGCTTGTGTTAGAGTAGAAATAAAAGCGAAATATTTACACGAATAAGCACACGTTGACGTTTTTTGTGTGTTTTTTTTTAGTATAAATAAAATATATACTTAGTTTAAAAATAAGTAATCTCAAAATTTTTATTATGGTTAAAAATAATCAAATAAGCGCACGCGTTGATGTCTTTTGTATGAAACTGTAATATAGTTACGATATTTTGTTGGAAGCCACAGTACTGGATGCTACCTATTTATTATTTTTTAAACAAAAACCAAACACAAGATTTCATTATGTATGTTGCACTTGCACATAATTTGGATATTATCCAACAAGGAAATTCTTAATACACATTCCTGCCAACCATGTGTAGGTACTGATACACGTACTAAGTTAATAATAGTGTTATACTTATTATTATTCAAATCCGCATTGCTTAATCCGCTTGATTTAGTTTGGACACCAAACATTTTATTCGTATTGTTCACACTATAGTTTGTACTTTTTGCTTCTTAATTGAGTTGTCTCAGAAGTATTAGGTCACCTGTCTGTTTATCAAGATTTATTTTGATTTGATTTGCAAATGTTGTGGATAATCTTTTTCTTGTCAACGGATTGAAGGACTTTTTAAGAATGCGTTATTGGTATTTATATTTTTTTTTGTATTTTTTCGATAGATGGGTCATGGTTTCTATTGAGTTAGGTATAGACATCAAATACGTGTTGTATACTAAAACAAGTTTTGTTTGTTTGTTTTATTACTATGAAGAACAATGTACCCTGTAATAAAGGTTTTAAATGTCTATCGTTCATTTTAATTATCAATGTATATTTGATTCAAGGTACTTCTCATCATAAACCCTGGTATAACAATCCTAAACTACTATTTTATTGCCTGAGTTACCTATATCTAGTTGCATTATTTCAAAACCCGTCTTGTAAATACATGGTATTAGTAGATATAATATAACTACATGGTATTTAAAAATTATGTTTTTAGTTTTCAAAATATTGGGGTCATGAATTTTTTTCTTGGGATTAAAAAATAATAGAAATATTTAAAAAACTTCTCTACAAAACTCTGTTTATACATAGAATGTTGTCTGAACTGGTAATTAAGGTCAACAAGCTATTAGACGGTAGTCGACAGCATATAATTATAATGTTACACGTTCTATAATTGGGGAAAATTATTTGTAGACACTTGAAATTAAACAATGGGCGAAGAATTTTGATGTTGAAACTTCCTACGTATTCTATTGGTCGTTGGTAGAGTAAAAGTCATAAACAATTTCAATTATTAATACTAATGCTAAAGTGTAGTACGATCCAAGGGCAATTAATATATCTGTGCCTTAACATTACATTATAAGAAATTACTCTAAAATAGGGGAAGCTCATGGGACACGTCTGAAATAGATTTTTAAACTGCTGCTGTGGGATGATGTAGACTTTGTAAGACAAGATATTAAAAACTAAAAATAACTGTGCTGTTTTAATATCAGCAGTTATTTTTAGCATTAAATTAATTTAAATTTTAGCAAGGTTTTGAAAGTATCTACTGCAGTTGCAACAACTTGACGTTAAGTTATGGTAAACTTGATTAGTTTATCGCCAAATTAACTAACATCCTGCGGTGCATACCCAGCCTAAAGGTCACTTGACCTATTTAAGGAGACCAAATATATGCACATTTCGCAACCTGAAGATGTGATCTTTCGAAATAGACGGGTTATACGGAATTTAGTCGGAAATAAGCTATCAAGTTTGCTACTGAGGTAAATGCAATATACATTTTAAGTTGTTAATATAATTTTTTTTTATATTATGTGCAAAATCCTAGAATAGAATAACGTAAATTTAGACCTTTTATCTGGTTGGGTTATGAAAATAAATCACATAGCTAAATCTACCACATTTTTATAACCTAATCGATTTTTAAAGTCTATTCAATAAAATTATTTTTTCATTAATAAAACATTAGTAATCACAAACTAATCAGGAAAGATAAAAATGTGTATTTCCAAACCACAAACGAATCATAATTTATAAAAAACTTTAATGAATTTCAATTAAGACAATGTGACTACGACTAGGCCTACCCTACGACACATTGGATGCGATGAAGCAATCGTTTAAAAAAATCATAGTTTTGTGAAAATAGTCATAGAAAATGCTTAGGTGTAGGTACCTTTATTCCCATATTAGTTTTTTTACATAATATACTTACTCGTGGTAAACCTTCAGATGATAATTACTTACGCTTTTTCTCCGAATCACTTTTGTCAACATATTGTTGTAGATACATACCTGTAACAAAAAATAAAACTAATTAATAAACGAATAAAACACTAAATAAGTACCTTTTAAATACAACGTTGATCCTATTTTATATTACCTCAGATTTAATGAATAAAAAAATGTTCAATCATAATATTTTAATTTTCTATTAATTACCTAGTAACAAGAGGTTAGAGAAATTATATTTTTTTAGGTGATGATTAAGTATGATGACATACCGCTACCGCTTATCGCTCAGCTTATCACTACAACCCCACCAAAGGTCGTTCAAGGCTCTTAAAGTAATTTTAGAAGTTCGTTTCTAGCCCCGGGTGATCTCTATCGTGATAACTTCTAAGATCTAGGGGGCCTATCCACACTGGTGTACTTTTAACTTTTCTTTTTATACATTACAGGGTGGCATTTAGATCTGTGATACTCGTAGGTACACACGCTAAATGCGCCTGAGATCAAATTACCTAAGGATTGTGAAATTTATTTTCAGTTCAGTTCGTTTAGTAATAACTAAAATGCTTCGTCGTATCGTAATACTTGTTAATAGGCCCGAGTCGATCTCTGACATCTCTATATTTGGTGTAAATGGACTAAATGCCCCTCTTGGACATTACGGTAATAGGACCTTCCGTGCCTGAGAGGTGCACACGTCAGAAAAGCACTCATCTAATAAAAGCAGCAATGAATAAGAACAGTGTTAAAAGCGTAAGTTCGATGTGCACTGGTGAGGAATACAGCCGCTTGTTTCAAATTGTCCCATTAACTCTAATCGGTCATTAATATACCGCTAATTGACAAAAGAAGCGTTTTTAATGGCCCATGTGGCAATAGTTTGAAGATGGTATTTTAGGTTCGTGTATTGTGTAGTTTAGATGATTAAATACTTTGTAATGCAGTTGAGTTTGTTTTGAGTGGTTATTTAATGGTATAAAATAAAATGTAATAGATATTATCTTTTTGTCGATTTTTATTAAAGATGATTGTTTTACGAATAAGTAACAAAAATTAGGATCTATCATCACTTTTTACCGATGAATTTATCACTTACCTACCATAAAAAAACGTTATCCACCAAGTTACAAAGAAACTGCTATAAAGCATAGAATAGATTTTCCTCAACATAAGTAACCAGTCTCCCACAATATGCGTTTGAACGACATTTGTATTGCGTCGTCCGTCTCTTTTAACACCTATAGGGCGCTTTTCCACTAGACGGCACGTCAACGGCAACGGCGACGGCACGGTACCGTCGACGATATCGTAGGTGAGATAATGTATGAAAATCAAAGAAATTATATGACACGCTTTTCCACTTAACGGCACGGCACCGTCACGGCATGTCATCGATTCCCATAGATATTGTCACGTGATCTCGCCGTGCCGTCGCCGTTGCCGTTGACGTGACGTCTAGTGGAAAAGCGCCCATTGAGATATGAGATGAATGTATATGAGATGAAGATAACATTGTCACTCTTTCACTTTCACTCATGGTTTAACGTAACGTGACATTTTTTTTGTAGTAAAGTAGGTTGAGTATTTTTTATTTTATTTTTAGATAGGAACGTAACTGTATGTTTCTATTTGAAGATGGCGGCCCATGATGATGATGTTTCTACCAGAGTTTTTGATCTAGGAGGCTAAAATTACATGTTCGTCGAAATGTTAACTCTATCAACACCAGTAATTTTTGCAGGGTTAATGATTAATGTTGATCATGTGATGTCAGGTTAGATTAGGATCACCGTCCCCATCTCTCTCTTTGGAATGATTATCAGTAGGGACTGTCTTACAGTGATTCTGGCTTGTGATTCTGGCTGGACTGTGCTTGCTAATTAACGTGACCATTATGAAAAATATCCCACTTCTACGGAACGGAAGGTACATGTTGCAGTAGCTAGCTCAAATAAATATTATAAAGTATGCAACTGTAAATAATCAGTACTTTCAAAATCAGTCAATGAAATCAATAAAGGTCACACTGCATTCCAAATCCAATGACACACAAACAAAAGCGACTAATTAACACAATTATACAACAATAGTCTAAACCGACCCACATCGATCGATACCGTTGTTTAAATCGATTTTACGTCGATATTCTGATCGATTACCGAGTTGATTGCTTCAACTATCGACCTTGGGTCGTAGGCAGAAAGTTTATTGTTTCAAGTATCTATCAATCATGATTGCTTATTTACGTCACCCTGTGAATGGGTTACGATACCTATTAACTGATAATAGTTTCAAGGACCTAGTATACGTGTTCCGTTATGATATTGATTGAAACATAAATCTTTGAGACACGCAATGGATAACGTCATTCTCGTAATAATTGTCAAGTGATAGTCGAATTAAATTGATGTAGGTCATTAAGTCGTAAAATTTGACTTATGTGATGTGATGATCTAATAAAAGTTACGGATAGTAAATCAAAATCTATTGAGGCTGGTCAAGACGCATTTGTTCTGATTTTGATGATATACATTTTTCGCAAAAGCTTAGTTGTATGAAAGACTTTCGTATCTTTTTTATGTTTTATTTTTTTATTTGGTACAAAAATATTTAATTTGGCTCCCGTTTTAAATAAAATTTAAGATAAAAAATAGTAAAGATGTTTTTATAAACTGCGTAAACTCAAAATGTAAACAAGTCCACAAAGGTTGTTCGTACATAATACGTCAACCCGAAATCTCTCAATCTCAATCGGTTTCACTCAACAACCCTGTCCTAACCAGGCTATAGAGATCTAAAACGGCGCGCGCATGCAAATGTAGGCGAGATGCGCGTGCGCAGTCGCCCGCGCTTCTGTCGCGATCCAAGCCGCCGATTCTGCCCACGGCCGCGCGTGCCCGGCTGTTCCTGTATCACTGTTAAGAGGATAACACACTTGAGTGTCTACTTAATGTTTGACGTAAAAAGATAGCCTATTTTGCCGAACACAAATGGAACATAGGGTTTTGATAGCTGAACGAAGTCTGGTTGTTTATAAGTAGTAATACTGAGCCAGCTGTTTGCATCAAAGAAAATGTAAAAGTGATATTTATTATATTTTGAAAAGTATGTAAAACATACAAAGTTGAGTCTTGCTAAAGTTATAAGAAGTTATACCTACTAAATAAATAAATAAATCAGGACAAAACTATACTGTTTGTTTTGTAAATTTATGACATGAATCAATTCATCAAGTTCCATACTTGAGATATCTGCAACAATCTGCATTCCACAGAGTTTTAAATAACGAAAGCCTGTGTCACTTTCAAAAGTGATGTAAGTACAAAAATATCTCGCACGAAAACATAAAAGTAAAGTGTTAATAAAACAAACATGTATGAGTCTTGCACGTATTTTATCGCAAGTCAAATTTCTTGAAAAAAAAATGCGCTTTGGTAAAACTAGTCCAAGCTGAATAGCAAAATAGTGTGTGATTTCTCCTTTATGTGAACTTGTATTTTCTTGTTTAGGAACATTTTAGTTTAGACGAATGCTCTGTCGTTTGTGTAGGTTTTGGAAGATCGGCGAAACCCATGAATATGACATGAGCTTCCTTGTAAGGACAATATTGTTGTAACATATAATATTGAATGACACTATTCACTGTTCAGTTCGGCTCGTTGATTTGCATGATAAATATTTGATTGAACAAATGATGGATTTTCTATATCAATACTGTGATCATAAATAAGAGATCTATCTCTAACATTAAACATGTGAATAAAAATATACTTAGTCAAAGAAATTTTAAATTAAGAGGTCTGTCTGATTGAATTTATTTTATTAAATTAATTTGACAACTAATGCAAATTGGTTAATATTTATCCAATTATTGATGTTATTTTTTATATTTTTAATTTACATGATTGCTTTCTTATTTGGCATCCCTCAATGCTAAAAACGTATTATATCACAAATATTTCGCGCGTAAAGTGTTAATTACCTCTAGGCTCGAAATTTAACCAGTGTAATTGGCATTAGATTGCCACGAGAGGGTCGCATGTGTAAACGTATTAAAATCTTAATTGACTTCTTACGGCCTGTTAGAACTAGGATTGACCACTTTGCTAAATTAGATCTGGCACGCGAGGTGTTAAGTTAGTGTTTTAGAATGTTATTGCGGATTAAAGTGACGGTAATTGGTTGAATGTCTTTTATAAAGTAATTTAACTTATCTTTATTACTTGCATATTTATCAGTAAGTGGATTTATTATAGTTACAACAATGAACCACCAAGTCAGGTTTGATACCTACTTACCTACATACATTTGTTTTTCTATAAATCATTACTTGAATATCATTATTAATACCTATTAGTAATAATAATTATAATATTATAATTCTCATCACTGAGAGAAAGCGAAATATTTTCAAGCAGAAAGGAAATCGATAATTATCAGCTTCCTATAATAGGGAGCAATGATATCTTGGGAAAACCTTGAAATAATATCAATATTTATAAATTCCGAATCTGATTGCAGATTTCGTAGTTGCATAACGTCTGAAACAAATCGCTGACACTGACCGACGGTTGCAAGTCTCAATGCCGCCCTACTTTCCACTCTATATCACTGCAATTAGGTACCATTGTTCATCTACAAACACTGCTATCAAAACACACAGAATAAACATACTGTTTGCGTGCGGTTTACTTAATTTTAACCCTCATGAGCTAGAACTTAAGACTCAACGCATGTTATAGAGGCGGTATACAAATTTGCAATTAAATCACATGGTTTGACCACCAAATTTTCTCTTAATTACACTAACACACAGTCCTAAAGGAGAGGCAATAAGGTTCAAATTTCAAAACCGATTATATTTACAGCTGCAAATGTTTTGGTAACCACAATAGACAATAGCAAAATTTAGAGCAATAGGAGTATATAGTATAATCCTTTCTAAAACGACATAAATGAATTGTCGCATGCAATTGAAAGTAAACCTTGTTGTCTTTGACACAAGGGCGATATTTAAATCTAATAGTGTCCAAGCAGGATATCTAGGTGGCGCCAAGTTTTAATGCTAAGTCACCAAGTTATACATTTGGTAGTCACTATTGTTATTAATGTGTATATGTATTGCGAAATTGTTCTGTAGGAGGTAAAATAATCTTACTAAGAACTGGTGTAGCTAATCCGTAATCTCTCATAATAAATGTAGGTAATTTTAAGTTTATTACAAGTTAGACATGATCATATAATTTACCTAAATGCAGACCTTGTCAAATCCTAATTTTAGGTTTCGGATGATAAATTCAAATTTCATAATTACTAACATTTAAATCGTATCGGTCGTAGGTGTACCTACCTATCTTGAAATTACCAAAGACTAGCTACAAGAAATAATTTATGATTTAAGTTTAATAATACAAAAAAGTACATTTTTAACATTAACAAAATAGTATGTCATTTTGTATCCAAGATTATTTTGGTTTTCAATATCGATACATTTTGCTACGCCGTAGCATACTGCTACGAAGTATGATCGTTTGTGTATTGAGTAGGTCAAGTAAGTTTATTTAAATTGCGATTTATCATTCAATTTACCTATTCCTACTGATAATTTTTTTGCTAACAAATTACCTTTATTCCTTTTTTATATTTGAGTATTCTGAAAATTGCAAGTGCCGCTCATAATATAATAATAATAAAATTATCTTATGACGTATTTAACAAACGCCAATTTAGGCTCGACCTATGCTGCATTACCGTACTACGCTTTCCACAAAAACCAAGGTTGCTAACTACGACCTATTGTGACGTCCACGAATAGTGATGGAAAATATCTAGTATACATAAATATTCGAGTATGAAAGTTATTTTTAGTAATTCTTCATAATCTGGAGAATAGATAAAACTATTCGCTATATTTCGCTAAAATAGCTGTAGGTAACATAGAGAAAAAAAAAATCTTAAGCTTTTTAGGTAAATAGTGAAATAATGACAATGTGGTGAAATAATCACGAGTGCTTAAAAAGTTATAAATAACAGTTACCAAAAGTAGCTATTACTCCTACTCTACCTTCAAATACACAACACCTCGAATACACACGGGTTCCGCACATAACAAAGCGAGATATCGATAAGAACACAATAAACAATAACATTCAGCTATTGCTGTTGCAACATGTTGAACATACTGGATACGAATGTGCTGTTGTGTGTATGTGTGTGATAGAGACGTAAATATGTATGTGTACACATGTGGAATTAAAGAGGAAGTACCTAGTATAAATATTATCAATCATGTAATATCGTTCATTTGTTTAAAACGGGAAAGAGGTGACACTACCCATTTCACTGAACATTCTTCTCAATGGAAAGTAGGGCATTTGCCCTAGGAAAAGAGAATATATCCCTCAGAAAGAAACTTTAAAACAGGGGTCAAAAATTAGCAGAATATGAAAGAGCCAAATCCAACCACTGACCCGACAACTACATAGCATTTTGATTTTTTTATTTACATAGCATTTAGATTTGAGGACTAGGAAGACCAACTTTTTTTTATGTTTAGTATAATTCATGTGCTTAGGTAAAACAGAAGCTATTTTAGTTATCTTATTGTCTCCAGAAAGGGAATAAGTCATCAGTCAGAAAATGATGTAATAAAACATAGGCTACATAAACTGCATTGAATAATATACCTACGATTTGTAAGACCACGAATATAAAATCAAACTCTGCGCACTATTTACTGACGACAGTTGTCTGAGGACAGATAATGAGATAAACCATTATGATAATTGACAAAATTTCGCCCAGCCCAAGCGGTATAATAGTTTAAACAGCGAACACCACGTGCGGTTTCAAAAGGTGCGCGTGGGCAGCCTGCAACACTGCAGCGCTGTTTTATTGACGGGGTTGGCAGAATTGGGGCAGAGCAGTATTGCCAACTCTTAAGACGGAAGTTAGGATTTATATTTCTACTTCAACTTTGTTTTGTAAACGACTTTAGATCAAGAGATTTTCATCATAATTAATACTTAGAGGGTGAATTTATTTTTATTGATGGTCATAAGATTAATGATTGGTCTACAATTTAATTAGAGTTTCTATTATTCAAGCAACTTGCGCGCCAGTTGTAATTTACTTGCATAATGAAAACCCAGCTGTACCTACATCAAAATCGTAAATATTTTTTGATATTTTTTGGGTTTTGTATCATACAAAAGCAAGTATCATTCAAACGAGCATATAATTTGTATCATTAACATAGCATCTAATATCCAACTAGAAAATTTAATCCAATATTATTTTCTTTTTTCTTTGGTTAAGACCTCTTCAAGTACAATCCCAAGTGCACTGAAATGTTAAAAGTTTTTCTGTTTTATCAATTCCAACACTAAGGCTCGTATTTATAATGCGATCTCAAGATTGAGAGCAATGTTAAGTGTGGATTTGATAGGTAATTACCTATTGTACTGGAATGACATTTCTGATACGAACTCAAACTCGCTGTCACGCTTGAGAGCTGATTAAAAATACGGGCCTAAAAAGGTAGAAAAGTTACACTTGCTTGGTAGAATTTTGTCCAATAAGTAAGTAGCAGAATTTAAATCTGAATGATTTCTAAAGCTGGCAACATAGGGCCAAAGACCAGGTGGGACGATAACAGCCTGTAACAGTGCTATTGTGATTTATTCAACGCCTGCGCATGATTTATACAGATAAAAGCGAGTGAATCACGAATTACGATAAAATTGGTGGCTATTGACAGGTCGGGGTTAAAAGATTTGTAAGATATTGATTGCTAGATTGTAAGTGATGAAATTTTAAGTTAAATCTGATATCAGTTTGTGTAAAAATGTCTTCATTTTGTTTAAATGTTTGCACGTTTATTATTATTTATTAAGTTTATACGTAGACACACGTAGATTGATTTCACGTTTACATTAGGTACATTTATATTTACAGTTTTGATTTTACGAATATAATCTGAAAAGCTTTAAAGTTGATTTTTATTATTCTTGTTATTAGAATTAATATTAAATTAATTAGCATTAATACATGATATTTTTAAATAAAATACCACTTAATTCTCTATCTCTACCATACTAATACAATGTTTGCACTGACTTTCCACACAGAAAGCAAAAGTACACAAAACTATCCGACCAAAGAGCACAACAAAAACAGTTCAAATAAAAAAGAAATCGATTAATACAAAATGCACTTTTGTTGACCGCCTATTCAATGCCAAAGCGCTATTGCCTTCAGATATTTTACCCCATTTCGTTGAAAATATCGCGACAGGGGGGCTATTCTTTAGCATTGTAAATAGAACGATTGTTAACCTTAAAGAGAGCCGGTGTTATTTATCGCAAGCAATGGAGGTCTATTCTGTACTACACCGATTACGATCGGATCTTTGTAGGAAATCTGTGCTGTCAACGTGTTGGACAATTTGGAATTTGTTTTTATTTTGCATCTTGTTTATATTGTTTAGCGGTTAGCACTTTGAGACTATGAGAGTAAAACTTATTTTTTGTGCGCAGCACATTTTTTTTTTGTTTTACTATTTACCATGCTTATCTTCATCAAAACTATTAAAATATGTAACACAATGGCATTACCTAATTATGCAACTTCAACATTTTGTTAAACAAATATAAACTGACAATGCCCAATTATTTTGATAATAATGTGCTTGAACACAATTATTTTGATTATAATGTGCTTGAACACAGAATAAGACCTTTTGCATTTTTCTGGTATTTACCAACCAATTCGACGTTACCTCGAATATTTATTATTTCGGCGTCTTTAAAAATGCATTGTATTTAAAATCTCGGCTGCCCGCTTTTACTATAAATTTAAATAAATGGGTAACCTATTCATGTTAAAGTCCATTTACTTAAATATAAATAACTATTAGACTGCAATGCTTCGTTCGTTGTCTATTTCTAATCAGTTAAAAGAGTTACAGTTAAATGCGTTTACATAATACAAAACGCCCATTAAAATAAAACGGTACCTACCCCGCACCAAATCATTCAAGATCTAGTTCTAACTGGTTCTAGTAAGGTTTAGTTCGCATTGTCGCCGCCAGGTGTCGCGTGCGGCGTACGGGAAGTGTCGCCGAGCCACTATCAGATGCGCACACACGAAAATCGCCATTTTAATGAATCTCAGCTAACTTTGAGAATAAGCCACGAGGAAGGCGGAATGAAGAATAAATTTTAACTAACAGCATATTATTAAAGGCATTATAACAAGTAAAAAAAAAAAACAAACATCAAAAGGGAAACTGTATATTATATATACTTAACTTAGTTTGGAGAAGACAATGCAGACTCTACTTCAGAGGTCACATTAAGCCATCTGTTCTGTCCACTGACTCTGCTAATACCAGCTTATATCTAAACAAATTATGTGTTTTCATAGAGGTCTGTTCTGTACCTAAGTATAGGTAGTTTAAAAGACTGATACATTGAACCCATAATGCATGGCAGCATTACCATGCTGTATTGCCGAACTAATCCTGTGGGAAAAAAATCTGCCAGCACTTGGATCAGCCGTTGCCTCGATGAGACGCACGGAAACAAAATAGAAGAAGGCGCTTTAATAATAATAATAATTCATTTATTTATTCAGATAACAAAGATCCATTTTCTGTTAGTAAAAGACTTAAAAATTATGTTACCATATCATTAGAAAAACAAAATTACATTTTATATAGGTATAATTAGTCAACTTTCAAAATTATTAATGTCAATTAAAATTAAATCATAAAAATTTTGTGCTAAAAAGCTTTGTGCTACCAGGAAGCGCTAGCGACTTTTTCAATCTAATCTATGCGCGGAAACGTCTGTGAACAATGTTTGTAATATTATCTCCTGGCTCCACCCTCGCCCTTACACCCCGATTTAATTAGTCCAGATCTCAACTACTTTACTCCTAACAGCGAACAATAAAGATCAGACATTTTCCCTCAATAATTAGGGCTTGTTCGCCCTTCGATAGGGAATTACTGCCTCCAGCTAATGTTATACGATTAATTGAATTTATCTTGTAGGAAATGCGCCTGCGCTTTACCGGTGTGTGTCTAGTTCGTACTGAACCGTTTTAATTACTTGTCCTTCGTGGTTTGTAGTGGGAAATAGAGAAGAATGGGCGTGTGGGAAGTGAATGGATTTTAAGGAAAAGTTTGGAGGCACGTGTTTAAAAACTGTGATTTAAAAAATATTATGGGTATTGGAGTTAGTTTTAAGAATTTTAGAATAGATTATGACGAGTTTTATGAAAGCATTTCAGTGTTTAGACATTACGTAACTCAGGTACCTACTGTTGAAGGGTATGAACTTTTTTCATCAAAGGTATTTTTGAAAATAAATTGAACTAGAAATCTACGACACCAATATAAATAAAATATAATGCATCGTTTTACATATCAAAACAACTACGTTTATATTAGAATTCAGCTATAATTGTAATCCTGTCAAAATATGACTGGTGTCGCGTACCACAAACTTCTCTTTCGTATCAAATCCATCTAACAACTGTAAACACGTCTAACCTAACGTTTCGTGCTGACGACGCGAAGATACAGCGGGCTGCGCAGGCGACGACGAGGCGACAACTTCCGCGTGATTATGTCGCGTGTACTGTTCGAGGGAACACGCTTCCGTCTTGTCTGATTAGAGGTATAGGTATATGAGCTGATGTTCAGCAAGTGTCAATTGGTAACTGTATTGTTGATGAAGTGAAGTTGACATTCATTTTGTTCTTCCAGTTCATTTGTTATTTTGGCATTCAATTGTTTTTCAATGAGCAGACAGTAGACATTATTAATTTAAAAATTATAAGTACAACTGCTGCAAATATTTTCTTTCTGGTAGTACACGAAAATGATGTATTTCCAGCTATCCCTACTAGTACTACTTGAGCTTATGTCTCATGTCTGATTAGAGATACGAGACACTCAGCAAGTGTCAATTCAGTAACTGTATTGTTGTAGAAGTGAATATGAATGAGGTATGATGAAGTAAAGCGAGCTACTGACCGTTTCATGAAACAAAAGCTAACTAATATTAAGTAGAGTGATATGGAAATATATAGTCAAGAAAGAAAAAAATGAGAAATAAATTTCAACTTAAAATTATCTCATTTTTTCCGCGTTTTGAAATGGCAGAAACAACACTCGTAGGTAGATATTGCTGAAGATTAAATTGTTATAGATCCCTTCAAAGGATTGTGCAGTGCGAACGAAATAAGACGTTATGCATATGAAGTCATAATGTGATAGCGTAGGCGAATAATTTCACAGGAAATGCTTTATTTCTATAATTTAGGATTCGCTATTTAGGATTCTCTGTAATTTAGGATGGTTTTCGCAAACCAAAGAGCACTGAAACGAATTTAACTGTCTATTAATCTCCTAATTCACTAATCTTAAGGCCACATTAAATATCAAATGCAAGGATATTTGGATGCTTTGTAAAAGTGTAAATTGCCTACTCTTTTAACGCAGGATTATCATCGTCAGAATTATAAAGTCAGTTTTGTAATAAAATAAATTCAATTAAGAATAATTGGGAGTTTTTTTTTACTTATTCAGGTATTTTGAGGTACTACTTATTACGTAATAATAACTGAGTATTTTCTACAGAAAAATGATCAATTCTTTTAAAAAATTAAACATAATTGTTCTTTTCAGAAATTTTAAAATCTAACTTTGATAATCGAAAAAAATCCGTCTTTTCTACATTCATACCCTGAAGCTATACCAAAAAACACCGAACTGAAGGCTAACCGATCACGATTATGTCAATAACGTTACCAAATAACGTGTCAATTTAGAATGTAACGTTCGTGCGTGATGTTAGGCAACGTTTATCGAATCTGTTATCATGCTGCGCGCACGCAAGTGCTTAGGGCAGGTTACAAACAGCTTGGGTATTTGAAAGATCTCTAATCGATGACTAGAATTATGTTCATTGTTTGATTAAAGTAAATAACTTTAAGTTTAGTAGTACTTAGGTAATTGATTTGATCGTGTAGTACGAGCTAGTACAAAATTTGTCTTAAAATTGCCTTTGTTCTTAAGAATCAAGGTTTCTCTTCAATTCTCCAGTCCTCATATAGGTATTATACGTTTCCTGCAACTGTCTTTAGAAATACAGGAATTCAAGACTACTTTAACTGAGACACTACCTCAACTTTCATCAAAGGTGCGACCAGGAATTATTTCCTTAACATTTCCCTGATTTAATGAATTCCAATTGAACTGTTATCTCTTCCCGCTCCCATAAGCGTAACCTTGTACGGTTATCTGTGGAGTGCTAATCTGACAGATGTCAAACTTTCACTCACTCGTGCGCATGCGGCAAATCAAGATCAGATGGAGCAAATGTAAAAAAAAAACAGGTGAAACCGAGAACAACCTTGCTTCACGCTTCGCTGCCTCCACTTTGTCTATCACGGTTTAAGAGTGGGATTATTTATAGCTGGATTTCGTAGTTTAAAAAAGTTTAAGCTAATTTTAGGGTTTCTTGGCTACTGTGTTTTTGTAAGTATTAAATATTGATTTAAAAAAACACAAATTTAGCACTTACATTGATTAAATACTGTTGGCCGAATTACGTTAGGCAATTCATTAGTTTATCTATTAGGGCTCAAAATGTGTTAACGTCAAATTAGCTAGCTGCGAACAATGCTTCATTTGCAATTCGCATTCCTAAGTCCGGTTCAATTAATACCAGAATTAGAACAAAGAGACAAGACAAGACAATTAATTGAAAGTAGGCGCCTACCCGTAAGTATTAGTTGGCTTAGAAAATCAATATACATAATACATGCTATTCTTCCATGCTGGACTGGGAGTGATAGAAAAGCATAGAATGTGCCAGCTGCATATATCCTCCCGGGCATGCTGTAAAAACCAGCTATAAGTGAATCGAGGGTTTTAATGTATTGCAATTTAGGCGATGGGCTGACAACCTGTCACTATAGCAAATACACATGACCATCTGAAATAACCCTCAAAACTTGTCAGAATGATCTTTCGGTCGTTTTCGCTCTGCCTACCCCATTAGGGATAAAGGTGTGATTTTATGTAGTATGTATGTATAATACATACATACTATTACGCCTGTATCGACAATGGGGTAGGAAGAGCGTCAACGATCCAAACAAAGGTCGTTCCGCCACGTCTGACAAGTTTTGAGGGTTGATTAAGATAGATCTATATATTGCTGTAGTGAAAGGTTGTCAGCTCATCGCCTGTATTACAATATACTGAAACCCTTGAAGATAATCTGTTTTTTACAGCATGCTCGGGAGGAGATGCAGCTGGCACATTCTATGTTTTTCTATCGCTCCTAGTCTAGCATGGTTAATCTAAATCAAAAAAAATTACTAGGTGCGTCCTAACATTCGCGTGTAATAAGCATATTATGACGTCAGTAGAAAATCCATGCGCATGCTCATTATAGACAAATACTTGCAGTGAGGACGCATCATAAAAAAAAAAACAAAATCAATACGAATATTGGAGCAACCCTCTAAGCTAAACGGATTTTGTTAAGTCTGGACGATGCATGGTACCCTTTAAGTATAAATAAATCCTGAAAATCATAAAGATGCAAGTGAAACCGCGAAAAACAAGGTGATAAGTTGTGTTTAATTATATAGATTGAAATGGATCATGATTATAGAAAATTAAATCTTCAAAATTATGTCGAAATAATTTTTTAGTCACCGAATATACATTATAGGTATTTAGACGAACTTCTTATTCACTATTAAAATATTTCGAATCGAGTAAGGAACATGTACGACTACCCAACAAACATGATTTACAACTTCTTTCTCGTCGATTGTACCTAAACAAACGTGACTCCGGGTCCTAATGTCCGTGTACCGAATTCGGTCCGTTCGTGATTTCTGTGTCACAATCGCAATTATGACAGTTGTGAAATAATTAAACGCGACATGGCAAGTGTACCTCGTGTACGCTACGGTATACAGGGTGTAAAAAAAATAGCCGACATAACTTTAGGGCGTGAAGCTAACCATGAAAATGAACAATTTTCCACAAGGAACGTTGTCGAAATATGAAAAATAAATGGGTCTGCCATTCACAGCTGCTTAAGCCATTTTGTATGGGAGACCCAGTTTTTTTATCATATTTCGAATTATGTTCCTTGGGAAAGATAAATCTACATTTTCATGGGTAGATTCATAATAAGGTATAATTAATCAGCACTCAAGAGTAATAGAGAGTTAGTTAGTATCAGAAATGTAATTTCAGTACAAAACGGCCTGTCGAATTCATACTTAATATTGCTCTCAATCTTGAGCTCTCTTAATAAATGCAAGCCTAAGTTTGGTCAGCTAATATTTTTACACCCTGTATTTAATAGTATTGTCGAGTGTAACTTATGTATCGATACGGGGTATATTTAATTGTGTTGTGTATTTAATGTCGTTGTATACTGTACTTTAGCTGTAGGCGACTATTTATCTTGTGCTGTTATAATTATTGCACAAAATATAATCTTACAGTGAAACTATTACATTGATTAGAGTTTAAAATTGGGTTAACACAATTAAACCATTAACGCATACGAGTCCAAATATAACCACCCATTTTTGATAATTTATTTTTGTTTGGTTACCTTTACTGAGTGAAAATAACGAATAAAAAAATTGTGGTCATATTTGGACTCGTATGCCGTAAAGGGTTAAATGATCTCATTTATCTAGATAAGTACTTGAAGTCATCGATCCCTTGCTGTACTTATTTGATAGCTTGGTAGGCACATAAAACCATAAAAATTAACACCTGAGTTTTTGTCGATTCGACAAACAACGCGATAGATGAAAGAGAAGATCATGCTTAAATTTCCCTGAAAAAAGATGTAATATCTCTAAAATATGAGAAATTTCAACCGGAGACAGGTTTTGACCCTACGTCTTTGGAATACCGTTCCAACGCCTTAACCACTAGGCTACTGCGGACCTTATCCTGAACGGCAAAATTAATGACTTATTGCTTCTTAGATCGTCAAGAGTGGACGCTAGAAATAAAATAGCACTGATATAAAAGAATGTGGGGATGTCTAAATTTTAATTCATTAATTTGTATTTGATACTTTTTTTATTTTATACCTCTATTATTTGGATATCATACATACCTAATTATAACTGATAACAAAACTTTTGCAACTAACTGTCCGACAACTGCAGGCCATTAATTAATTTAGCTGCCATACCAACTAACCCACCCAACAACGGTAGCAAATACACGTAATATGTATTACAAATGGGCTGAATTAGGAGCCGATTAGAAAACCGACCGAGGCCGCCTTTAACAAGCATATACGGACATGTTGAGAAATGATAACTGCACTGCGATTGTTACAGTTTTGAACCTTGGTTTGTACAAAATAATTCACATACCAAGTAAAAAATAAATAAAAATAGATGTCTATTCAGCAGTTTTTCCGTATTTCATGAGGTCGGCTACCGAATCTAGGGGATTGAACGAGGATACTGGTTTTTACACAAAACAACTGTTTGTTATTTCAGGAGTTGATAATAAAAGAATCTAACAATTTATAAAACAGTCAGATATGAATTTAACTTAAGGTTATGTTTTTTTTAATATAATTTAAATACGAAACACTTGAATCATTATTATGTACCATATATGATCTTTTACAGAATTCAGGTTATATCCATTTAGGTACTTATATTCTTATCACGTCAATGCTCTACATATAGGTAATCAGTACCTTGTAGACTACCCACACTATAAAATGCAGAATAATTTCGCTCTCAATTGCGCAACGACTTTAATAGTGTAGCCATAAACGACCCCTTATTACCAAGCGAGCTTGCATCCTAACCTAACTATCAACAATTTACTACCTTTCTTCGCTAAACAAGTCATTAGTCACCGTCCAATTTTGTCAAGCGGGCTTTGCACAACGGCGTGCCTATTTGATTGTGTTTTAAAAAGATAAATGCGGTAGTTAGAGTGAATGAACAAGATAATGCTAATGTAGGGCAGGCACGTGCCGGGAGTGAGCTAAATCTTTGCAATGTATTTAGCAATGCACAAATTTTGCAACTGTTTGTTTCTATCTCGGTGGCGTATCAAAGGGTTTTAGACTAGTGGTACAGTTAGCCAGAAAAGTAAGCTAGCCGTTAACAAAAGAAAAGCCATAGTACCAACGGTTCCAAATTGCTGAAGCTGTTGTTCAATAGTTGCCTATAGGTATTACATCTGGATAATGTAGATTTCTATAGGTTATAGAGTTAAGGACTAAAATTTAGTTCAGTAGGGAGTGCCTAGTTAATTTTACATTAACATGGTCTTTCTTCTTCAGAAAATTTGGTTTCGGTGAATTAGTTTTGTAAAAATGTAGGTAAATCAATATTTAAGCAAACTTTACTAATTCCGTAGTCGTTTCTATAAAATACTTACTTAATGAGTCTCAAACTTACTACTTTATTTTTCTATTTTTAATTTATATAATTACTGAAGTTTATACAGTTTTCAAAATATGGCAGTGAATGTACTTAGGTTCGTTTGTCGAGTTACAAAATTTAGTTCCAGTAATAAATGGGTTCAGTAGATTAGACCTACTTTATGACTCTGGGGATATTCATTATCTATTAATCCTTGAGCTAAATGTAAATTTTCCGCATTGAATTAGTACCTACTAAAAGTTCTGTGGTAGATATAACTTTATTTTGGTCTACATTTGGAGATTGACGCAGAATAAACATGCTTACATACTCGTACCTATGAGAATTATTTTGCATTGCTTAAGTCGTCGTTGTATACTTTTCTGTATTGAATAAGATTTATATAGTTCTCAAATTATACCTCGATGGCTGATGGAGTGAGACCTCACTGAGTCCACATAATATGTATATGTTTAGACAAAAACGCAAAGTGGTCCTCCTGCCAGATTGAGCGATGACCTACGATTGGTGGCTGGCATTAACTGGATGCGTAGAGTTTATTATCGGGCTCAGTAGTGCCTTGGTGAAGGCAACAGAAAAGAGATATAAGTAGGTAGAATTGCAGATAAATGTTCCTAACTAAAGGATAAACAAAAACTGACCTCATCCCGTCGAATCCATCATCCGAGCCATTGATAGTGAGGACCGGCGCACGCGCATACGCCTTAGCGACGCGTCTGTTGCGTTCGAACACTATCACCTTCGCCCAGATCTCGTCATCGATCTGCGTCCACTTGTCTAGCACTTCTTGGATGTGTTCCTGTGGGCAAGGAAAAAAGGATATTTTTGAATTTGTTTAAAATTAATATAATTAAATGTATATTAGAACACCGCAGAATAAAAGAAATGCGTATTTGGACGGTTTCGTACTTTTTTAACTATGAATGATGTCTTCTTTTATTAGTCCTAAAGTGTGTGTGCGCAAGAGATAACACTAGTCTAGTTCTTGTGATATTAAAAGATTTGGGTCGAATCATGCTGGTGGTAGCCTTGTAATTTATTTTTTAGTTTCAGCGTCAAAGTGCTGATTCGATTACTTGTAAAGTTTTTATATCCACTCAGAATCCATATATCGCATCCGGATACAAAATATGAAATAAATCTGAGAACTAAAACTAAAATTGCATCATCTAATTGATAGCAAATTATTATCAGTAGGTATGTAGCTATGTAGGTTTTGTAAGAGGAAGTTGAGCAAAAAGTGCATCGAAATCTTTTGTTCTAAGATAACTAATAATTCGTTATTATTATTTTAATTGTTGTTTTTATTTTACACAAACAATTTCAGTTCAGTTTTATTTGCCTGCGTTGATTGACACAGTAAAAAAAATACGTAACCCAAGACACATCAGCATAACGTTACGTTGTTTTTCTTGTATCAGCGAAACATAGATAAAATTGAAGTTTGCGTAGATAAGTTACGACTCTACATTTTGAAAAATCATAAATACTTATTTTACTACCTACTCATTTTCATTTGCGATGAGTCAGCTCTTGAATCCAGTTTAGAACCAGAGCTGATTGAGACAGAGCGTACGATGGAGCGAGCTCGCCCAGAAACTTCAAAGGCATTTCCACACATAGATCACACGAATCTGTATTTCATCTACCAGATACGTGAGTCAACAGCAGTTGCCTCAAACTATCAACATAAAGACATGTGATACCAACGATCCGGCGCTTACTAGAGCGACACCGCCGGCGCCGCGTCGGTTTGCTTGCTTTACCGCCTTGCTGCAAGGTAAGGAACAAACAGTAAAACATCTTCTTACGTACAATATATCACTGCTTTATCCATCATGGTGAAGGTAATACTAACAATCCGGCGGTTACATAGCAAATAGAGTGTATGAAGAGCGTCAACAGTCCGTGTTCCACAACATTTGAAAATATTAAGGGGTATTTTCGATAGTACATCGCGTTGTCGAGTCACCCATATCTACCGCGCTGCCCAATTTAAATATCGGTTCGTTACCTACTGCCGATTTTTTTTAATGCAAGTAGCATTCGGGTATTTATACGGCGTTGCTTCTCTATATTTTTATGTTTTACTGTTTCTTATTTATACTGTGACTTGCTTTGCTACGCTAGGATTAGCATCAAATCTTTGGTAATCTATTTCAAAACAAACACTCAAGGTCAGCAGTTTCTCAGCTTGCATGAATTGTTTTATTTTGAAAATATTATTGTGTAATTAAATATGTTTTTAAGAAATGAATTCGATTTTTTGTAGCTAATGAAAAAAAATAATCACGAGGCTCTTTTTATGACAAAAATTTTAAGGACATCTCTTTTGACGAATTGTCTTTATCGATATTTTTACAGAATACATAGACAATTGAAAGTTATCCAATCTGCTTTATATTTAAACCTAAAAGTGTGTGTTTTATTATAACTTTTTCTCATACCAAGGCTGTCTGCAAATCCATAAGTATGAATAGAAATTGGGCGTAGTAGGAAATGTACGAGAATTGTATGACTTATGACAACTCGTGAAGGAAGTAGCAAGGTGCGTTCGGACACGTTTTAATTATAGATAATAAAGTAATTAATCTAACAGCTGATACAATAATTATAAATGATATGGGTCATGGTTGTGACACCTATATTCACTCTCAAAATGTCAAGGTTATAGGTATGTTTTCTGCTACTGTGTATGTGTCTGGTATGTGGTTAGAGTCTTGGGCTCCTGATATGGTAGTCGTGAATTCGGACCCTACGGGAAACACATGCTTTTGAATTTACCTACTTTGCGGATTACTTTAAATTTTAGGTTGAATTTATTTTAAAACGACGTCTTTATTCCAAAATAAAACCGGTAGATTAGATATCTAAGCTATCTGTCTGTTAGTGGTCTTTACAAAAGCCATTGGGAAGTTTTGAAAACTCCGGCGTCAGGTTAACACCACTAGAGAAAACTAGTTTAAATCGGGGAGAAAGCAGTAACAGTAACATTTTACCAAGAGTTAGCTATAAAATACACTATTATTCACACTATACACTTTCCTACCGTGTATAATGGTTGAAAGCAAGATCACGTTGTTAGTAGGTAAACGAGAAAAAAATTGTTGACAACTTGACACGGTGTACAATGTGAAAATGATTAATGGTCTTAAGAGTTACAATAGTTTTGCGTATTTGGTATTTTTCAACTGTGCTGTGTCCAGCCATTTATAATACTTGGACATTATCTTATAACACTTAAAAATTAATATGAAAACAAGCTATGGTTTATACTTACTTGTACCTGTTTGTTTATGAACTATTTAAATAGGTGTAAAAAATTATCTCTATATCTAATTTTAAAAAATATCTCTCAAGTTAAACACAAAAATTATTTGCTTACTCTATCTTAGCTTTGATACCCCATGATATAATTGTTATCATGAGAAATCAAATCTGTGACCATTATGTTATACTTATGTCTCTAAATAATGTAGCATTACAACTTTTGCTCAAACTTCACCGAAAAACATTCACTTAAGTTTTTCTTTGTATCGTACGAAAGTGAGATGATGACCGTTATTTTTATATGAAACTAGCCGTGAAATCTCGAGATGTTGTATATAATTGACTTTCAATCTCGTTTGAGGTTGGATTGTGTAATAATGTAGAGCTAACGTCTTTTTGTTTGCAGTCTCGCTAGTTACACTTTTCTTATTTAAAACAGGTTACTAACCTGTAATGAACTATTATCATCTTTGTGAATTCGTGAATGTTTTAAGGATATTTGTGTGATGGATATGGCGGAACAACCTATGTTTAGGTCGTTTTTGTTCTGCCTACCCCATTAGGGATAAAGGCGTGATTTTATGTATGTTTGTATGTGATGATACTGATGGTAATCCCATATCTATAACATGTACGTAATTCTAATGCAAAAATATAGATACATTAAATTAGTTATAGAAGTATTGTACATATTTGCCTGAAAAATAGTTAATGATCTTGATTGAGAATTTGTTGATTAGCTTAAAGTCTTTTGCTACGGAAAACCTGCAATTGGCTTAACTTTATTTTTATGGAAAGATAATTTATTTTCGTCACGTAAAAAAACCCAAATTAGTAAATTCATATGAAATTTAAATGCATCTGTCAAATATACCAAAGACCAAAGAAATCGGAGTTTTATTATAATATCATTATTTCGAAACATATCATTATTATTTTGACGAAGGCAAAAGGCAGGCATTGACATTCATTCAATCATTTGTTTTATGATGACATTTCGGATGAATGGATTATATAAGAGGTCATTTTAAGAATTCTAAATGACGACCTTTATTTTAGATTTGAATACCATTTATTTTATTAAATTATTATTTCAACAGACCTTTTTGCTTTTGGCAATATTATTTTATACTTATTTATTCTTGTACTTATTACTTGGATTGCAACATTTTTAATTAATAAAAATTTTAATTTCTTTGTGTCTAGTCTAGAGTCAAGAGCTAACCCATTCCAAGTAAAAAAATAAATAATAATATTGTAATTAATAATATGGATAAACATACGATTCAGAAGGATTATTATTAGTAATAGCATAATGCTTACAAAGAGACTAAGCAAGAGTTTCGTGATGTCCATCACGAAATAGTCCAACCCCTTTCCTATACAGCACAGCATTAGGAAGCAGCCACAATGTGTAGTTCTACTCTCACTGACCACTATCAATAGCCCTAGGGCGTTTCTCCATTACTTTACCCATTAAATTACCTACCGTATTGTTATCGGACCGATATATGGAGAACTTCGAAATGAGTATTTTTTCATGGTTTTATCGTAGGTTTCAGGGTTTCTATTTATCGTTTTTTTACCACATGTAGGATGTAATGTGATTCGTACTTATAAAGTATAGTTCTAATTTACATGCGTATGTAGCTGCGTAGTTTCGAGTCAGCTTAATCCCTTGCATTTTGTTTGACTGATTTATTTGAAATATGACTGTTTTTATTTTAAAATATTTTTTTTTGTAACTAAATAGGTAAAATAATAGATTATCACTAGTAAGGTACGTTAGGGTCTCCTAATTTTGCGTATCTTTTGATCGATTGAAAGTTTGAACAAATTTTTCAACGTTCGATATCCGATGCCGGATCGTAGCTATGGGCACACGCACCACCCAACCCGATAATACTTTCGCTAACGTCCAATTCATGCATTCCACAATCTGCCATTATTGTCCATAGCTCTGTGTGTTCAATAGCAATCGTTAGTAAATATTTATTGTACTATTTGTGGGCTTGTTTATCGTATTTATTCGCTAATGTGGTCTGACGGACCGTCATGTTAGATCAGATGGTCTGATTTATGGAATACGCCCATAGCACAGTGAGTTTGAAATATGATTTGTGTTATGGAAGGTGAGAGATTTTCTTTTGTGTATGGTAGGTAGTTAAGGCGTTAGGCTCTTAGGCATCTCTAATGCAATATGTTATGTCATGTAAAAGAAATATAAAGTTTCATAAACAAATTAATTTCATTTAATTTACAGAATACTTTAGTAGTCTCTTGATTTTGTTTACATTCATCCAATGCTTAGCCAAGGTAATCTCTATCTAATCTTTTACACATAATATACGTACATTATGCTTATTTGTTTTTTTTTACGAAAGTTTGAAACTTTATCAACGCAATTAAACATCAAATTCTACTCAACCAACCCTCGAATAAACAAGATTTTGAAAACCACCCGACCACAAATTTGCGGTCATACAAAAATGCGAGTTGTCTTGCAAAATGTGAATATTAACCGTGCACTGGTTTCTCGTTAAGGTAGCTCAACATTTGTGCCGGTGACCAAGGCTGACCACACCTCGCTTGCCTTACTCGATTCTATCTTGGCATCTACTTTACTTTATTTTATATTGATAAAAAGTCTTTTATATTGCCTTTATTTCTTCGTCTTGATTTAAAGAAAAAGAAAACACACTCTCTCTCTGTAGTAACTTCGATCGTACCTGATTATTTTAGATCAAGTTTTTGGTGTCAAAGAAGTAGGATAATCATACAAACCTACAAATGAATACTTCATGGTTGTCTGAGAGCGATTGAAGACATAAGGATAAGTACCTAAGTGAAGTTAAGTAAGAAAATGAACAGGATATCAATCAAAGATGGACATTCTTACTTGACGTATCGGAATTCATAAAATGAATAAAATATCTATGATATTTTTCTTCGATCTCCAATACTATGACGTAATCGAATAGATTTTCTAATAATTATATATTAATTAAAATAGATTAGCTACATAAATTTCTTTATTATTCATGTTTAGTTTACTTACTTTAATACAACTTAAATGAACTAAAATTCCAAACTCATGAGTTTACAGTGAATTTGTAATTCTTGAATTTATTTTGAGATATCTTACAAGGATTTTATTGCATGCAAAGAACATTTTGGATATTAAGTATGTTATTTATTGCTTTTTATAAGATAACCTTCGAAACTGCATTTAAATTGTTGAAAGGTAAAACCTCATTCAAACATATTTCTTTAAAATATGATTCCCGAAAGACTCAAGCATTATTAATAATTACAAAAAGAATAAGTATCACGAACACAAGTTATAACATTCATGTTTAAAAATAGAAATTGAGTGAGTACCTATCTGTTGTCGTATTATTCCCATATACATATTTCAATGGTTAAAAAAATGGTATGTGAAAATACTGTAAGGCTGTTCATTTCATAGTCACATTTCCACTTTTGTAGCACCTTTAGCCTACAACTTCATTATTTAAAACATGCCTCTCTTGTAATCACGAAACTCCATTCTTTCGACCTTCAGCAACGCGTGAAGCATACGATTTGCAACTAGCATATATGGTTCGACGATTACCATAACTATCTGCAACTCAGCAGTTAGCTATGCATTCATTTCACAATACTACGTGGGACCTGCGCTGTGATTGTATATGTGTTTTTGTAGGTTCAGGCCTGAGGGTAGTTGTTGTAGGGTTTTGTTGGGTCCAATACCGTCTAGTGGTTGAAGAAAAAGCTGGTGGTGGAAATAGGGATCTATAGTTATACATTGTTACAGGTTTGATGTTTGAGTTACCTACAATTGATCATTGCAACATAATTCACCTCTACTTAATTTTTTTTTCAACAAGAGTATTGTGTTCCGTGCGTGTCTCAAAATGCAAGTGCCTGAGCTTGCTCTATCTTAGTCTCCATCTAGATCACAGCAGACTAGAATTTAGAAAAAACATACCTATCACAAATAAAAAAGTGAACCCAAGTGTATTGAATCTTCTATACACTGACTTGGGTTTTTTTAAATGTAAGCAATACTTACGAATTAACTTACCTACCACAAAACCTCACGAAAAAAACATCAATGAAACACATACCTATTTTAACAAAAAAAATGCGATATTATCACAGTAATTATCAAACTACAAATTATCACCTTAACAACGTGCTATTATTACGTAAAGATACATATTGGTATGGTGACAAAATTTGCAACGTACACGTAATAGAGAAATAAAAACGTGACAACGTCGACCCTTAGTGATAGCATCTTACATTTTAAACTAGTTAATATTATGAAACTGTTTAAGGAAGTGAGGTTGAAATTTAGTTCGAGCTTTTATTTTACTGTGACATAAATAAGCTTTTATTTTACTGTAACATAAATAATGTTTAAAAATCTATTTCTTATTATTCCTACTACTTTTACTTAAAGATTTACGATATTATTTTTATGACAGCAACATTCATCATTATTAAAAACAAAGACACGGAAAATAAAAACGTTGAATAACTCAATTTTCTTACACACGTTATTAATATCAATCAAACTCACTTTTACACCATTCCGCATTCGTACACACATTTTTACAAAATACCTTCAAAGTTCTTTTCAATTCACATTCAAATATCAACTCTATCACGCATGTTTAAAGTTCATTTAGGAGTAAATTCTCTACTCTACATAGAGTAAGTAACAGTCCAGTCCACATTCAAATAGCAACTCTAAGACAAGTGCTGAAGGTTCATTTAAATGTTAGGAGTAATTGCTCTACTTATAGTAACAGTCGATCGTCCTTGCTAGGCCGTTTCCGTAGAGCACATTCTTGGGTAAACTGGTCTGGTTAAACCTTGTGTACTAAAGTAAAAAAAAAACGCTTTAAATTTTTTCTTGTTATACCTATTTTTAAACTTATAGAATTTTATAATCTATAAATGCAATGCTAAAATTCTTCAGACGTCAAAATTTGTTATTATTTCTTTTAATTCTTATCACATCACATCATTTTATTGAACTTGTGCAGTTCAAATAAAAGTTAATTTAATATTACCAATAAATAAAATTTACAATCACTAAATTTATTTGGCTTATAAAATTTTGTTAGTCCTAAGATCGAAATAATATGTCCTCCATTAGTTTTGTAAAGCCTAACTTTTTCGACGCAGTACGGAGCCGGCGGCTCTTTGCGAGGTCCAAAATTAATGATACACTTTCTCAAGGGAAGTGATTTGGACAGGATTTCTTAAAAGCTATACCTTGTACTTAATTCGTACCTAATTTGGAAAATGTCGGACATTTTGTTACACCAGAAGGACTCTCATTTTTGACATAAAACATGAAATGTCGGTACTGCCACAATATGTCACAGTCAGTTAGGTATTCCCCTCAATTTATTCTTCTTTGTTCTTGGAAATGAATCTTTTCTCAAATCTTGGGCTTTATCCTGTTTTATTTTCGTCTTCAATCTAATCTTGACCCTATAAAAAATTGCAATAATAAAACATCATTTTAGTAACTTAAGGGCGTGTCTTGCTAATCATTGGAGTTATCGACATCTTAAACATCAACAACTAATAATTAACAAGATAATTATAGGATTTTTAATTGATTTTAAGTATAAGGACCTCACAAGAATTACGATAGCAGCAAATAATATTGACTAAATTGTTGGTTATGTTTTAAACAAATTGCAAACTGAATGATCAAGAGAATGAATATCATACTTAGGTAGTAATAAACTAATATAGAGTTAGATTCATGTTAAGCCAAGCTTGAACTAGATTCTTAATCATACAAGCTTGCTATAAATATACTAAGCCTGCTTTATGCCAACTAATTACTATGTTACGTCTACGCCTGACATTGAGTAACATAATCGAGAGAAAACAGCATTCTTGTAAATAAACATGTCAGTATGCAGCACGCGTTCGCGATGTTGCCAACTGTCCAAGACATTTTTTTTTAGCCAATGTTGACCCACTGCTAGGCAAAGATATACCTATTCATACACAGTAAAAAAAAACGCTTTAAAGGCAAAAGAAGGTGATGAAACTGTTCGTTAGAACAGTACAACTTAAATCAGAAGTATTTACAACTTTCAAATACATAATGAAACATAAATATATAAAATAATAATAAATAAATAAATAGGGTATTTTCATACAAAGTGGCTCGATCAGCTCCTTTAAATCCAATTTTTACTTACCTATATTGCAATTTTGATACTAGTAAACTAGTATTTATTTTATCCATGTTACCATAAAATCAATGTAGTAAATTCTAGTTAATTCTATCTACTGATCATTTCCATCAATCACTTGCTTATGAACAAGTTAATGGATTCCTGAATTTGTTTTTTTACTTAGGTACTATTCGAGGTTTTGAAAGAGCTAGATTAATATCAATATGTATTAGATAACAAAATGGCAACCCTGTAAAGATCTTATTACATCTTATTAGAGCAGCCTTGATCATCCCTGGTTGACCTTTGTTGCCAACGTTCACTTCATTTCAATATTCGTGACCCCACATGTATTAAAGAAGCGACAACTTAAGCTGTTTCCAATACATTACTGGATTTCTATGAAGTTGGATTGTTATATCATTCGCTTAGCTACATTGGATTGCAAATTAATATAGCGTTCAGAGTTTACAAGGTTCGTTTGATCAGAAATTTATGAATAGCTGCACCTTCTTTAGGAATGATAGAAATAGTTGTCGCCATTGATAAATATTTACATCATTATTAAAATGTGTGAATTTATATTATTGTTTACACTACTCTAACTTTTTTAAACACCGGTGAACTATAGTTACTGACCTATGACAATATACGAATATACTTATTTATGACACCTTACCTTAAAGAAATATTTTATCATTGTTTTTATTGCGTTTAAATACAAAAACTACAGCTTCATAAGCATGTTCAGCTTGAATATGTAGAGATTATTTTAAAACACTTCTTGCATTCTGTAGAGAAATTAGCATCAAAGACAAAGAGCTTAAAATCTTGTTACATATACCCCGATTTAAAATAACCTAACACACATTAAATACATACATAAAATCACGCCTTTATCCCTAATGGGGTAGGCAGAGCAAAAACGACCAAAACAAAGGTCATTCCGCCACGTCTGACAAGTTTTGAGGTTCATAATCAAATCTTGACAGATGATTATGTATATTGCTGTACTGACAGGTTGTCAGCCCATCGCCTAAATTACAATACACCGTAACCCTCGAATCCCTTAGCTGCTTTTTACAGCATGCCCGGGAGGAGATGCAGCTGGCACATTCTATGTTTTTCTATCTCTCCCAGTCCAGCATGGAAGGAACACACCTTACCATTATTTAATTTATCTCTAACCAAAGATTTCTATCTGAGGTAGACGCGGCAGATGCGTCAAAAGTTGAAGCGCTTCAACGAGGGGAAATTGGCACCCTTCCTTTCGTGTTCTCTTCAGTGTTCACGACTAGCGCGTGAGCGAATGAAAAGTTTCAGGATCACTTTTTGAGTGACGGTTTCTTTAGTAATCCGCGTCTACCACAGTTTACAACATGCCCTAAGGTAGACTGGTAGATAATGCCTTTTGCTTTAAGTCCGCCCATGTAACATTTTTGTGCATTAAGTTAAATAAAAATAAATAAATAATAAGTATTTGACTCTAACAGCATCTTAAAGGCTCTTATTGGATTAGACAAAGAGCGGTACTAATAAGTGGGTATGACCTTTGACAGTAAGTCACGATTCGGTAAATACCGCACATTGTATACACAGCCTTATCCTTGGCTGTATTCTATTGTCATCGAAATACATATCACACTTAGTTTTTTTGATGTTTGTTTAAGCAACACAAAAATTTACGTACGTTACTTATCTATTATATTAAAAAAGTATGTTTCGGGTACTTTTTTCTGGATACCTAATTAGGTAAGTAAGGGTCACTGTTACTATTATCGTTAATGTACATCGTAATATTAATATAACTAACGATAATCGTAACAGTGACTATCGTAAAAGTGACCCTTAACCATTAACGATTTGCAGATTATAACGCTCTAATTGATGAAATAAAACAATCCGTGTCAATACAATTCAATTGTTTGGATTCGGAAATTGTTACAGGTAAAGTGAAAAAGTTGGCAAATAGAATGCTTGCACCAAATTACACAACCAAATGCACGATTTGAACGTTTCATGAAGAGGATTAGTTTTGTTAAATTGACAGGCAATTAGAATATGTTTTGCTTGACTGAGAAATTAAAAGTGTTAGATGATCGGTTAGGTAAAAACTAAAAAAAAAACACATGCAAACAGATAAAATAGTAACATTTCAAACATCGAACGAAACAAATAAACGCAATAAACAAGAAATGCAGTGACGATGAGAATGAATAAGACTCATTCACCACAAACAAAAGATGACATAGATAATTTAATTTGGGCCGTTCTTTCGTAACTTACTACACTTCTTTCAACGAGATCTTAGAACAGGTGTTGTGCGTCTAAGAGCAACTCAATGACAACCATTTCTTCGCCGTTAACAACTTCAAAATGATCCCTAATCTCGTCTCTAAGACCAAGCATAAAGAGGTTAGATTCAATCAAACTGGAGAGCAGATTTATGTTGGTAATGCCATGTCCACTTCAACAATACAATGACGCATGGCGTTAATGACAGCAAGAACATGAATGAGGCAATTCTATCGCGTGCTTGATGGATAGGAAGGAAAATGGTCAAGTGCGAGCAGCCTAAATATGGTAGGTAACGTGGCACCTTGACCGTGTCATGCTCATGCTGCTCATGCCTTACTTGACGCCATAATTTAGCAACGAAATATCAGAGGTAAAGCAAAAACAAGTTTTTTTAATGAAGATTTTATTTTAAAATAAAGCATGAAGCAGAAAAAGCCGAAAAGTGGACCCCATCATTAGGCCGAAAAAACGCATGGCAGAAGAAGGAGAAAAAAGTAATTTTCAATAACTCTTAAAAGTTAAAAAATAACAGGCAAACAGAAAAATACGATCTTGCGAGGTATGACTACTATTTTGACAAAGATCCCTAAAAAGAATCGATGTACTTTAACGGTGCGAGAATGGAGTCAATGGAAGAGTCAAAGTACTGTTACACATTCGTCATGTAGATGGTGATGAATGATATGATTGGAACCTCATACATGTATATTCAGATGGTTTTTATTTATAATTTGATGTGAAGATGCTTGGTGAATAATTGATGTTAATTATCGTTTAAGTAAAAATTAATGATGATATACTTATTTGACAACACAAAGCAATGCCTATAAAGAAATTTATAATTGTTCAAAAATATATGACAACATGACAAAAATAATGTGTCAGGGTGTGTCTACAGAGAAAAGAACGAACAAAAAAGTTAAATAATATTTCCATTAGCAAAACAAACGTATTGCTGTCAACAACAGTGTCAAAAAATAAATCATTAGTGAACTTGACACCAGAAGTTAATTACCTAACGACAATATAAATACTTCTTTAGACGAACATGTTTTTGCTTTCAACAAGTTTTTTTGAAAGGCTGTCCGATGCGGTAAAAAAAAGATTTGATTCTGTTGACAAATTGCAAATTACTCAAGAATACAGTAGCAAACTTAATCTCTCTATTGGCGTAACACTTAATCTGAGAACCAGAAGCGAAGATGCATCAAAGTATTTCAAATATGACCCTCCATTTTGTATAAATCGTGTGAAAAGCGGCGCGCACGCATTGTGAACACGCACGGCTGGTCGTGAGCGAAAGTGGGGGTGTTACGTAAAGAGCGTCTTTACCAAGAAAACATATAATTTTGCACAAATTTTAACAGGTTTAGTATAATGAGTCAATTTCTTAAAAAAAGGTTGTGATTCTGAATTGTCATAACAGGAATACCATGATGATTTAGTACCTATGCTTAGAACAAATCTAAAACAAATTGACAAGCTGGCATCGTCCATTGATCGGAGAGATGCTCTAAGATACTAATCTTAAAAAGCGTTCATCGTTTAGCACTTATGAAGCGATGTATCATTGTGATGTCGAGATTTTGCTATAAAGTATTCTGTGATTGCATTTGATAAAATCATTCAAGCAGATTGACATTCGCTTGTCATAAAGGGTAAAAGGGCTGCTCTATACGTGATGCATTAGCAACACTTATTTTATTTGCTTAAATTTAAAAAACCATGCTCAATTCCTTTTTGAGAAGATTCTATGATAGCTGATCAAAATGTCCCCGTTTAAATACAAACAAAACCATGTAGGTAGTTGCATGACCAACAACGAAGCCTTTTTTATAAAAAAAAAGAACACAGAGAACAAATAAAAGCAATTTTCGACTCTACAACTGAAGACAGTGAGATGGAAATTGTTAAGCAAGAACTTGGCGAATATAAAGCTGCTGAGCAAGACAGGTGCGAGGAAAATGAAAGTTGTTCTCTTCCTGCTCGGCGCGCTATGCAGTGCGGTAGGCAAGGACGCGAGAAGCTATGCGCTAATACATGCGATCAATTGTGATGCTGATGTAGATTGTGACGGTAATGAAGAAATATTGGTGTTAAAAGAAGGCGAACTATCTTTAAAATAAACGGAAGATAATATAGGTATCAAGAAAATTTGAATATCATAAAAATTCGCAAGGCATAATTTACACTACCTAAAAATTATTATGAACGTGAACATGAATTATTATGAGTATATTATTTGTTAGGACAGATGTTTAGACAAATCTTGGCAAAATCTAGTTTACAGAAACTAACCTGGAATTAAAAATAAGTGTACTTATTTGTGAATGAAACCGCTAGACGAAAAGCTAGCAAAAACTAAGCACAAACCATCAGTTTGCCACAAATTGACCGCATAATAAAAGCTCTCGTTTGAACTGCAAGCAAAAGTGCACAATTAAATCTAACACCAATCAAAGATTACAGAAACAGTTACATAGTGGTATTCCATCGAACAGGTTAACTTTATGAGTTTATTATGCGAGTGAGACGAAAGGAAGAGTTGGGATCGACTTTCACCCGGCACACGCTAAAAAGTGAAACTGGAATCTGCGCTTGCGCTGCTAAGTGATAACAGTGACGTCAGCTGATAAAAAGTTTGCTAGACTTTTTAATGTTCTTGAGGGATTCTAATTGGCTATAAATTTAACTAAAGGGATAAAAAGCTCTGCTTATATAAAGATTGTGTTAAAAGCGTTTTAACAGTTCCTCGAATTAGTCAAAAACAACATCTTTTTAATTGAGGTAAAACTAAAAAATAAAAAGTTAATGCTGCGGTCGAGTTTTCCTATACAAGATAATACAAGCCCGAATTTCGCTCCGGAAATGTAAACTAAATACATAAAATTTACATAGAACCATTCTGAGACAATAAATACCGCAAAATGGAGTAAAACAGCTGTCGCCCCACAAGTACTTGTCGAGGTCATCAAGATAGAGGGAAAGGAACGGACGACATAAGGGTAAAATTACCAACGCCTCATCGTGTTATTAATAAAATCGGTTCTTAAGGCAAGTGAAATGTTAACGATCGTGCCTTTAAAGGAAAAGTTATAGGTGGAGATGAGGGTGTACCATGAGATAATTTGTATAGCTATAAAGACTAAAGATAAATTCAAAATGGCTTCTTCTAGGTAGCCCTAAAAGTTTAATAAAAGAACAGAACACAAACTACCTATTATGGATTCGATTAGAAGTATTTATGAGTTCCACGAATTTGGTATAAAGAGAACTGTAATTATCGAAATCTGCCGATATGAAGCCCGTTTAGAGCGCCGTTGAACTTTGCAAAGAGGTCGATGCTAAACCAAATGTCAATGGAGCGATTGAGGTAAAACCTAAATAGAATGGAATGTCTAGGGCTGATACAGAATTTGTTCAAACGGCCTTTGTTGAAATTGTATTCAGCCTGTTACATTTATAATTGACTGTAAAAAGTTTTGCAAGGTCATGTACAATGTATTTCTTTGAAAACAAACAAAGGTTTGATTCCAATGTTCACCTGTCATGGGGATACCTTCGCCTGCATTGCCCTCGCATCGTCAATTTGTTTTGCTTATCTTGCAAACTAAGCGTGACAGGCCTGCCGATATTGTGCATAAAGTTTCACCGACGTTGATATTCTGAGTATTTGGCATGTAAAGCTCAAGAACTCAAGAAATTGTGCATATCATTCTCATGGGCAATGTTGGCATGGGGCCAATCAAGGATAAAGCGTCTTTTCAAATGCATGCAACATAAAAATAAACGTGCATTCTATAACAAGCAGATTCTACACAACTGCTCGACCTTCTTATAAGTGCTCTTCAATTTTCATCGGACTGTTGAGAGATCGGACCTCCACTTGTTCAAAATATACAATGTGACTTTATAAAGACCACCTTCTTCTTTGAACCGGATGTGAAGAAGTAGTCGTCGTGCAAGGACGTCTCGAATGCCTTAAGTTCCCACATTTTTAAGGTCATCAGAAGTAGGGTCACTATTCGGACCGTTTTGGGACCAACTTTTTGTACCTACCTTTAATAGCTGCGTTAGTCAGACGTGTGTCATAATCGTTATCTGATGTAGACAATACTTTGTTCTCTTTATCTGCAATTAGAGATATTAGTCTCGAAGACCTTTCGGCTTGATTGCATGCGGGTGAAATATCAGTATCTACATATAAGTGACAACTAGGCTTTCGCAATAGAGTAGGCTTCGCAGACATGCATTGCAATGTCCGAGGTGTGACGTAATATTATACTACTTACCTACTGCTTACTATTTAAATGTCAAATATTGACCTACGACACGAAGATGGGGCCACCTGTCTAGCTACTGACATTATTGCTATACTAACCTGGCATTTGAATATTTTTGATACGATAATAGTGTTAACATTAGATTTAAAATTATGAAATGTAATAAGACTGATTGGGACTGGTGTCTGAAAGATGTTTGCATAAAAAAAAAGTGTTGAAACCAAAGCATGTAATCTACTAAATACACAACATGAAATGCAAAATACGTCAGTTATAATATCCTGCACGTAAATGATTTAAACCCAATCATGCAACTCTTCGGGTAATTAAAAACTAGTTTTGGCATGCAAAAAGATTACGACACGATTGAAGAAAAACGCATAAACAAGATAGATGAGGAAAACAACAAGTCAATAAACTGCATTTTGGTTTACAATAGTCAATTACATACAAAAGTTGGATTTTACAGCTATGGCCTCTTTATTTAAAAAAATATATCATCGTTTCAAAAATTTAAAACGGCCACGTTATTGATGATGGATCAAGCTAGGAACTACATTTTATAAATTACACTTTTTATAAGCTATCCTCAATAAAATATCATCGACATATACACAATTTACAGAAACCGTGAGTGCTTATACAAAAGTTTTCACTTTCCGTTCGTGACATGTCGTTAGTATGGTCACGCGCACATCATACAGTCGTGAGTTAACCACAATTAAATTGTCCACATCTATTACAATCACAAATTACTAAGGGGAAATGTTTGTTATGTAAAATGAAATTAAATTTGTCGAGATTGTTTTGAGACACAAAGATGATAGGGGAAGCAATTTGAGAAATTACAAACGACAATTACGAAAAAAGAGAATTCAAATATTTAAAGTTTTTTTTAAATTATTATTTTACAGTTAGAAATAATAATTTGTTACTTTTGATCAAATACTTGAAAAGAAGGATTTAAACGGATTGTAAAATTTAAGTGTAAAGCTAAATATAAAATGATTAATTTTTTTTGGGTGCATTAAAAACGTGATCAATTGAATCTAAAAGACAATTTATATTTTTCTAAGATGGTGATAATTTAATGATTCCTGACCTAAAAAGACAATACGGAGCTGCACACTTTGACATTTTGCAAAATCAGACAATAGGAGGCTATTAATTTTGTTCTATTGTGGATCTATTGTGCACACCCATATAAAACAAAAGCCATCTTAGAATCAATCGAATGACAAATCGTCAAGGACCATACACAAAGATACTAGAAATAATTTGCCAATAGATATCAACATTGAGACAACGCCCATACAAGCTGTTATAACCAACACGAACTGGACACCGGCGCAAGCGCAACTGCGTGTCGCAACATCGCGGCGTCAGGTGCCTTGCGACAGTCACTGCCAAGTAAAATAAGGACATAGCTGTATAATTTCACGTGTTCACCGCTGTTTTTTGGACCTTGAACGATACGTATGAATTGAACTGCAGGCTTGAAAAAGAAGTATTCGATGTTATTAAAGCGTTGAAGAATGTTTAAAGGCGATAACTACAGTACAATACTTCAAGGTAAATAAACATAAATAAACACAAACTCTGAATGAGGCATGACAAATTTTACTGCAAGTGTACAATATAAATTAAGGAATTTAAGGCCTTTGAATGCCTATATTTCGCATTAAAAAAGATATAAGCTGTCTATGAGAAATCAAGGCAGCCTTGGTCTAAATTTCAATACACGCTTTAAGAATATTGCAGACAAATTCCTATTTCCGAACAGACTGTTGCCTTGATATTCTGAAACTCTAGATCGAACTTTGATAAGTCATGACTCAGTTTTTTTAAACAAAAGCAAACATAATCACTAAATTAATATTCGTCCTGTCCATCTATTAAATTGATCATCACGACTTGAAAATTAATTTAATCCTAAGGAGATAGACTTTTATGACCAAAATAAATTAATAATTGCAAAAACTACTGTTGATAAATGAGTTCATCGTTTTGACACGAGAATCAATGCAAAAACATGGAAAACTCTTTAAAATTGAATTTGGAAAAAGTTGAATTCAAAAGCAACAACGACGTCAAACAAATTCAAAAACACAAAACTTTAAAATAAAATCAAATGCCTTTAGAGACCAATGCCCTTTGTGATTAATATTTGGTAATATTTCAACTCCTGTATAATGTTCTTCTGTCATATTAACATCAGTTTTAATGATTCTGCACCTTTTTATGGCCCACTTGGAATTATGTTATTGGCATGTCAAAGACGATAACGCTTCATCATCTAACTAAACAGACATTGACATAGGTACAAGGAAAGTAAAATTTATTTAGGTACCTACTTCGTTCGAACTTCAAGATGTCTTAAACATATTAGGAAAAGTTTAGGATATAATTCAATACATTTGAATTCTAAGAAAATATTACGGCTTTTAATTAAAATAAATTGTATTCTTATGGATGATCTAATTTTCTTACGGATGATCTAATTTTCTTACGGAATATGCAATGATTTGAATATGAGGCTAGGCTAGACATAGTAAACCCTTAGGTGCATCAATTTTAAATAATAAATCAAACCAAATTCACCAAAATGATCTCTCAGAAGATTATCAGATCGACTACCCCAGTAGTTCTTAAAAAACCATTATCTCCTACACAGCAATTTTACTGACATTGCATATTCAATGAGGTCAGATGTTAGACCAGATGTCTGTTTAGCGAACGATGCCGTAACTGCGCCTGCGATTGTTATTGATCGGTCACGACCAAGCATGGACCAGATTGGACCAAGCCTGGTCATAGATGACCACAGTTCAGACGCTGCATGCTTATGCAATTTTAGGGTAATTCAAAGTGACTTGTCATAAACAGGAAAATTGACAATGGTCTCAAGATTTAAAGTATTGACCATCTTTGACAACTCAAGTTATTCTTAACTTCATAATAGTTAATTCAAAAAGCAACATTGATTTTTGTGAAATCAGAGGCATTATTACAATATCAGCATAATATTTGACCACGATTGTATAAAGATATTACGAAAAATAACATAAGCACAGTACAGTTTAAGAGTGGTTTCGTAGCAGATTTTGCGGGTCAAGTGGCCATTAAGCCGAGCGATAAGTAGGTAAATTTTGAGGTATTGCAAACATCTATCGGATAAACGATTTTGGTATTTGCATGTTTATGGGTTCTGCAATCCGCAACGGAGAAGTGGATCAATAATTTGAGCAGTATTTCTATTAAGGCTATGTCTTGTAAAATTAAATTATGGCGCATTTTGAGTATTTGTATATTTAACAAAGTTTAATATATTACTTCTGATATATTTTTAATATATCTTACTATAATCGTGGAATAAAATAATCCAAAAGAAAGGCTAATACGAAGGGTTAAACTTTATACAGTTTATAAATAACAAGTACAAAATTAACAATATTTTAAGTTATAATAAGACTGAAACGAATTTGTAAAAATGGTAAATAAAGACAAGCACGCTGAAGTTATCTATCAATTTTATACAAATGTTCACAGCTTCTTAACAACAATAAACAAACAAACGTAACAGTTGCAAAGCTAAAGATTGCGCTGACGCACGTAATACAACGGAACCACTCGATAACATCGTGTGTCAAAGGATGACCATTGTTGATTCGTTCCACCGATTACGGTAACGGTCCAAGCAGTTAGCCTTAGATGAATTCGTATGGAACAAAAAATAAAAAAATCGTGACACAAGGCTGGCTGATGAGCAGGCAGGATTGGAAGGTCATCAGGAATAGGAGTTGAAATAGGAACAGGATATGATAACAATGAAAATGGTGCTGGTGATTGAGATCATTGACTAGACAACACACAAGTTCAAAATATATCGGTTACAACAAAAATGGCAAAAAGCATGACCGACCACAGAATACTGCTCAGAAATAGGACAAAAAGATCACTTTCGCTGACAACCACAATACCTATTGACATGGCTGGTCAAAATTCTACTGTAGATTATGCTAGAACTGTCAAAATAATGACTGATAAAAATCAAGGAACCTAATGCAAATTCAATGATGTTTTTATACAATTAGACGAAAAGATCACTAAAGTTGCACTGGCAATGGATAACCAAACGAACGATGTTATCGATGGAAACGCCACGGCTATATGTAACGTTGTAATCGCTACTTGCTTTGTAGACATGTTCTCACGTCCTTAATAACTGTAGGCAGTCGGAAATGGTTACAAAAACGCAGCCATAGACAAAGGAAAAGGAAACGTAATACACGGAACATGAGAGACAGTGTTTGGTAACACTAATTAAATTAGGATTCAAGTTAATTCAGATGTAAACGATTCTATTTGCACTGAATTTGTACATTAGCTTTGCAAATGTGAGAACTAATACACTATTTGTGTTAATTAGAGTACAAAGAGCTTAATAAATGAACTCAAAGAAGTCTCACATAGAAACTACGATTAAGAATAAAAAAAAAATTCATAGATCTTTTACCTTGGATGTAAACAATACGTGTCATACGTTTCAAATCGAAAATTGTCATCGTCACCCAATAATTTTGAAGAAAGCACGACCATTAGCCTTCTCTTTGTCAGCTGACATAATAGGCGATTTGGTTTCCACTGTGATCTATCATTTAAGCCCTATTACACTAACGGTGTGAATTCAGCCGTGGTCGTTACTTACACCGCCTCAACAACGTGCTGATTGATGGATAGAAAGTTGGAGAATTTACCTCTTGTAATTTTTGATTGCTTGCCTATTAATTTTGTTAATATAGCTTTTTAATTTCAGGCTTGTGAACTTTGAAATCAGTCATAATTCATAATAATAGTCATAAGTCATAATAATTCAAGTTTTGATTGATGTTAAATAATAATATAAAATGTTTGATAAACTTTTCAAATCCTATATTGTAGGAAAGAATTTCCTCAGCTACTATGACAAGTACCTTTAGTCGTGCTTGTCATAGATCTCTAGTAGAATTTAACCAACATCAATCTTTAGGATCCATCTAGAAACGGGTTCCATATAAACTAACAAACTGCGAATATATCTGAGACTAAACGACATGCAACGTAAATTTCTACTTTCTAAATTCTCTAGGATACTACTGCTATTAATGTGTTATATTGTAACATAACATATTATACGTGGACATAAATAAAGCGATTTCTATTACTTTATCGCAGCCACAGAAAGTCCACTGGATAAGGGTTTTCCCCAATTCGAAGCGTTTTTTGGAAAGGGCATTCTTAGATTTTGCAAAATAGAACATTTCTAACTTACGAGTTCAGATAGGCTTATCTAAATCGTGAATCTCTTTAAAGACATTAGTGGCATCTTTATTTGACATAATATATTGGTATATCACGTTTAACTTTTACAGTTATGATGAAAGGTACAGCACAGGACCTTTTCACCCCAAATGTCAACTGCGCCTTATCTTCAGAGGCAACTCTGAAATCTTTAGTAGTGGTGGTTGGTAGCCAGAATCTAACAAAAACCTCAGCCATAAGGTACAGCTTCAAAGTTAATACCGAAGTCTCACAAAAAACAACTTTCTTCATGAAACATCGGAAGTCGGACAAATTTATTTTCCGCTAACCATGCTTATCGATGAAATTGTTTGATTGCATAAATAGTCAGGTTACAGGCATAAGCATGTTAAATACTTTAAAAATAAGGCTCTTACCTTATAAAGCTTGTCCTTCTGGTACCACACATCCTCCTCCTCCTCCATCTGGGTGGTGAAGGCCTGTGTGAGGTCATCCCTTGACCGAGACAATATCCGACGTCTTGACACCATCTCCCCTCCCGTCACCGCCTCAAACGGGCCTAGGCTGAAACAAACAGAAAAAAACTATCAGCATAGGGATAAAGAGTCGTAAAGAGGCTCTAGAGAGACTTTTGTTCAGCAGTGGGACACTGTCTAGACAAGATGAGATTATGGTTCATTACCGCTGCATTAGTCAGAAAACACAAATAACAAAGAAGAATTTAAATTATTATAAGTACAAACGAGATAAAAATACGGGATAAACACAGATGGGTGTAAATGTAGTACAACATAATGTCAACCCAATATCCAATGGATAATAATAGTAATTCGATTAAAAAAAAATTGAAGTTTAGAAGTTAAAATTTACACAGGTGACTGTACTTACAATATGTTAAGCAAACAGGGTAATATACTGTTGCAAAGATTCTGACAAGACTGAAGAACGTTTCAAAACACAAGGGAGGAGAAATTGCCAACGTTTTCACACAGACTTACTAACTATAGCTAACAATTGGCAGTATGTTAGACCCTTGAGGCTTAATGCTTAGCCTTGACTTGCTTTTACCTTGCTCTAGCGTGCCAACGTGCTTTGGTACCTTCATAAGTTTATGAATATTTTAAAAATAGGTAACACAAGTATAAAAAACATACATAAATATATTTTTTTAATCTTTACCGTCTTTTCCTATATTTTTCTTTGATTTTACGGTTCAGTAGCTTTATTTTGACTGCGTATATCAATCTATTATAAGAAACAGTATGGATTTTATTCTAACGAGTTTAAAGTTACGCAATGCTGTCATTAGCAATTTTATCATTCACTAAACATCGAACTTGTTTTGACAGTCGCTTAGAGATAAGACAAGGCGGCGTGCAAAATCCAAATTCCAAATCTATATCGATATCAACAATCAATGATCCAATTGTAATACTTTCTACACCAGATTAAGTTTATACGTAACGCGGATATGAAACTTAGACAATGGGAGGTGAAAGCTTTACAGTTATTGCCTTTAGAGCATCGTGTGACTTAAGCTCTTCATCAATTCGCTATTCAGGTGGTAATGATAGTCTATCAGTCAAAATAGAAGCTTACATGCCGTTGGCACTTACAGATGTGCTATGATCTATAACTTTATTGCTTGAGGCTTAAGGGGTTTTATGTTCATTAATTACATGTTATTTTGTGTGCATATTGTTAATTTGCTTTTGAACTTTCGACGCTGTCAATTTCTCGACACGACCTTTGACACTGCGGTTTATCAACAACTTAATTAGCGGGTTTGTAAAAGTCAGTAAATAATTGGCTATAGTTATATGAGTAAATCTAAGCAGAAAAAATCTTCTTTTCTTCTCCTATCAAATGAGTTGTCACGTCAACAAATCCTTTTAAAATCGGGTTCTTTTAAATCTTTCTATTTATTACTGCGACGATAACTTTTGTTTTCTCTTCTTTTTAACTTTCAATTCCATTTACTATATCTCTTTGCAACTCTCATTCTCATTCTCACCAAAATCATCTCGACTAATTAGTTTACCAAAAGCCACACATTCTGTAGTATCATTGTTTCCTCCACTCTCGGCGTGGGCAGCTACTCCGCTTCCTTCCTTCCAACAATACGTGGCATTGGATTCGACATTGGGCCCGCGGACCGTGTCTAACAATAGCTTCACTGCAGTTGGCGGTTTGAGGTTCCTACTATTCATACGGCCCACGGTTGGTTATTATGATGGGTCGGAAATCTAAGAGAAGTTAGTTTTGAGAAGTGATGAGTAAATTATGCCATTTTTGAAACGTTGGTGACTAACCGCTGCTACTAGAAGATACCTACCTAACCTTTGTATTTATATAGTGATATATAGTGTATTAATAACTACATGCAGCTGGCACCTGTAATCTAAATTGCACACAACTTTTATCATACGCATCTGGCATAAGCAACATCAATTTCACAGATGGCTGATAGCCCTCACTCAAATCTTTCCTATTCAAACAATAAACATAGCCACGTGCCATTGCCTCCATGTCTGTACACACCTCAATCGCAAATACCATTAGAAGTAGTAGTTAGAGTAGAAAGTGCTATTATTATGCACCTGGAGCCGCTTTAACGATGGCATTGTTGATTATTTGTAAGAAAGGTGGATTAGAAAATTTATGCCCTCGAAAGTAAATTTACGTATGTATGAAACTGTTTTAAAATGACAGAACGAGCAATCTAGCTGAAATGCCTGGAGCCGCTTTAGCAATGGCATTGTTGATAATTTGTAAGAAAGGTGGTTAGAAAATTTATGGCATCGAAAGTAAATTTACGTATGTTTGAAACTGTTTTAAAATGTCATAATCATAACCAATAAGTATACTAGTAATCTAGCTGAAATGCCTGGACAAAGGTTTTAGTACTAAGTTAAGTACACGAAAGTTTGTTACACTAATTATGGTCTCAAATAACGCATAGGTTATATATGACTCATATAAACAGCGAAATGTAATGATAAATAAATGTTGAAACTACTTATTAAATATTGTCGTGAATGCAAACAAGATAACAATAAAATGATTACAAGTCATCTTAATGCCAAGGTATCATTTAATTGACGGTTAAAGATCATTAATTATGACAATTATAGGGAAATGCAATATGGCCACAATTACTAGAGGAAGAGAAATTACGAAGGAAATAACTTAAATAAATAATTACAATACTGCAGTAATTTTCTCAAGATTCAATAAAATTGACGACATAAGTACAAATCACACAATGCCAAGTATAGGAAAGTTGAAAGTAAGTTTCATTGAATAACTAAGTTAAGGACGGTTAGCTTCAAAAGCGTAAGTGATGCTAAGAAACAAAATTATTGAATATAAATTATTGCCTTTCCGCCTACTCCCCTATGTGTGAAGAAACAGTATTTGTTATGAGATTTAGAAAATGAATTATGTAGGATTTAACTTTCCATTTTCAAGAATATTTAACTAGAAATATTTTTATGATTTATTGTACCTGCGTGGGTACATCTAGGTTAGATAATGAGATCTTACAAATATGATATCATTTAAAAAAACTGACTTGAAAAAATGGTTTTTTTTGCTGTCTCTACTTTCCTTGTGACTTTATTACTAACTGTCACATAGGAACATAAAAGCTAATAAAATTGTATAGTTTATACCTCAAATACAACTTTCACAGTCGGTTGGTTTCACAAAAAGCGCATAACTATCATTGTTACCGTTTTGTTACCATTATCGATTGATCGAAATCTAGATCGATTGTCAGATAAAATGTTTTCGATTATTTTTTGGGCGATAAAAGACTGGAATTTGGTCCACTTTGTCTGTTTCGTAAAAGTTATAGACGTTGAAAGGTTTTTTTTAAGCTTTGAATTTACTTTTTACATTTTGTGATTAAAATTTCCTAACTTAAAACAAAACTGTGAATTTTCTTCACAAAATTTGAAAGAGTGCAGAGCATTCTATTTGATCAGAAAACAACGTAAAAAAGCTTAGCTCAATCACCTAATAGACTCCAAATAGACCTAATAATAGTCCAGTCTAACAACAAAATAACGACATACAAACCAAACAAAAACAAAACCGTTTTTTTAGTAGCCGAAATTCGCCTTCAAGACCGCATTACGCGATTCAAAGAGCTCATTAACTTCGCAAGCCTCACCCGGAGCAATCAGAGCATGACATAAGTACACCTTTATACTGTACTGTGTGTGGTATCTACTATTATATCTGCGTAGTCGGGCCGTTACAGTGAATGAACGCTGTGACGTCACAGGACCTGTTACAGGCTTTTATAGCTTTTATAATGAAGTGCAGGTGGAAATAATTTTTTTCTTTAATGTAGGTACGCGTAGTATCTACAGGTTTAGTGCGTAACAGTGAATGAACGGACACTGTGACGTCACAGGTGTTATTATAGCTTAGTGACCTATAAATATTAATCGATAAATATAAAAGTACCTACCTGACAACTTACTCTACTATTTTATAAATGAACGCCGTGAAATTACGCCATATGAAGAGTGAATTGAAAATAATATGTTGGACTAAAGAAATATCTGTTATGGAAATTGATATTTCCATTAAAAAAGGGTTCTGTTAAAAATGTGTCAAATTGTATGTTTTTTCCTTGTGCAATTAGCTGCTTGCTCGATACAGTAATGAGAAAACAAAATTCAAATTAAAAGAAAATATAGAGTAGCCATCCCATATAATAAAGCAAGTGACGGTGAACGAACGCAATGATGACGTCACAGGACCTGTTTGTAAGCACACTGACCCATATCGAGGGGTAAACGCCTGCGCTAGAGTTGATCTCGATGTCGATAAAGCGTGACAGATAAAGTAGAGATTTTCTAATGTAAGTAACATTGATATATTTATTGACAGCTTATAAAGAAGTAACGTCTATTGGGGGATAATAAACGAGCAAAGAAATGATTATATAAAATGTGCATAATTATTTAAAACAAAAATTTTCTTTTTTATTTGTAATAATCAAATATTATGAATTTAAATGAAAATATTTGCGCGGTATTATAAGTAATTTGTCGAATATACATAACATAAAAAATAAACAAGCAAAATTAACAATTAACTTTTAGCAGGGAATTCTTTCAGCACATGAAATTTTTTTTTGACTTTTCCATACAAAATTATCACCACCTCGATCAGATATTTTGTATGGGACTGCCAAAATTTTGGTACCCCTATTCGTTTCTGGTACGCTGTCCCTTACACCCGGTGTATTAAATCACAACAAAAACATCACTTTAAACCCAATAAAACTGACAGCTTCTATCGACATAGTTCCACTACCCTACAATGAGCCAGCTAGTCACTAGTCATTACCCCTAGCGGAACGAGTCTGCTCTTATTTTCCTTTTCTTACAGCGCAATTACCTCCAGTTATAGAACAGGATAGCCGTAGCACGTGTTATATAACAGCTGTATACCTTCTTATACGACGTCTTCAACACTGGCGATATACATTGCTACTTTTCTTTGACTTGTATGACATAGAGTTGGATCTCACGCAGCAATGGATAAGTGAAAAAGGCCAACAGGATAATGGCTTTAAGCTCCTCAAGTCTGTTGCTTTATTTTTTCTTGGAAGTGTATTAAACGGTGTGAAGCGGTACTTTTGAAATTAGAAGGCGGGAAAAAATTGAAATGAGTTTGTTGTAGAGGTTTGAAAAAGGAATGCAAGTAATTTGATTTCAGAAGAAAGCCGTTGGGTCAGAATAAAAATATTACGTACTTACAATTTATTTGAGCATTAATTTTATCAAATATGTTTTACCAGCTTTTATACCTACCAAAATTGTAAATGTCTCTACAATCAGTAACTAAGAAACTAGAGTTGTTTAAAATTCTGTAGAAAATAATCTCGAACACTCACTATGTAAATTCAAAATAACAATGAAACTTGGTCGCGATTTTAATTAGCATCCTATTGTTTTTACTGAAACACGTCCCAACATTAACCAAGAAAATAAACTCGTCACACCAAGTTTACATTTTATGATAAAGTCAAAGAGTCTGATTTCGTGTGACACATACATTTCGAAACGATACTGGCTGGTTTTCTTTCATGATTGGTCTCGTTCTATTTTCAAAAAGAAGAAGCCGTTTTTGTTGAATGCTACGACAATTTTCGCAACGGAACATCTCTGAATAACTATTTGTTTTCGACATACGCTCGTTCTTAGTTCACGGTCGCTTAAATGTCGTATATCCATTTTAGGACTATTAAGTTATCTTATTAGTTATTATATTTGCTTGCCGATTGTGTCATAATTACCTATATACTGGAAATTAAATTAAAATGTTGTAAAGTTTTACGTGCGACTATTAGTGTCATATTTTGAGGTTATCCATCATTATTTTAGTGTAATATTGAATGAGTTATAGGCCTGTAACATCAATTACCACTTCATTATTGCATCAATCGTATAATAATATATACTTAAAACTAATAAGAGGCTAAATATCACGTTAATAAATTAGAATTTTAAATTCGTTATGTTTTTAAATCACCCGCCTTAATTTATAGTCATGCAAATTTTAAATATCTGTTCAAAATTTCGCAATACCTACAAAATATACACCCACTATGCATGCCACACTAGTCACTACCTACTCAAAGAATAACATTTGTAATACAAAAAGATGTGACTGTTCTTACATTATTGTCTTTAAAGCCTGAGCATGAAGAAAAAAACGCTTAGATCCAAAATCATATTATTAATTTGGAGTGTAAAGAACATTTACCATAATTCCAACAATTTAGGTATACGAGGATCACGATTCAAAATTCTTATTGACAAATCGAACCTGGAACCTACTACATTGGGATAACATACTTCCCGTTGTTTAACAAGAGCTTTCATTACTCTCCTTGTCAGTAGATTGTTTTTATAATGACAGCAAAAGTGTTAACTGCACGGAAGCTGTTAAGTATACTCTCTCTTACGTCAACGTATGGTTTAGTAAGAACAATATTTACTTAAAATACTTTAGCACATTTAAGCGATAGGTAAATAAGAGTTCTGTGTATATCTCTAAACTCCAAATAATTTGTGTCAAATCATATTATGATTACGATAACATTATTATATACGTAAGTATTAACATAAGTGTAAACTTACGTTTCTATGTCAATCGGGTATTTAGTATTAGTACATTTTGTCTTAATCGTCACATTTTAAAATAGCGTTCTGGGATATTTCAGTATTTTTTTAGAAAGGAAGACTAGTGATCGATACACAAACTGTCACTCTTAGGGTCGTATTTATAATCAGCTCTCAAGAGTGACAGCGAATTTGAGTTTGTATCAGAAATGTCATTTCAGTACAAAACGACCTGTCAAATCCGAACTTAATAATGCTTTCAAACTTGAGATCGCTTTATAAATACGAGCCTGAAAAACATCATCATGTTTCTATGATCCTTTAATATATAATTTTTTGAACTATTTTTTGACTCAGATTAATACAGGGCGGATACAAACTTGAAGTGACAATGGCAAAACAAAATCAACAAGTAAACAGAACTGTCATCTGCCTATCAAGTTCGCTATAACACCCTCCCTGAATATTTTTACACTTTTATCTTACCTCTCTTTCATTCTTATTATCGACTTGTTAGTAAAAGCGAGACATATTATGTCATGTTACGTGATTTACATTTTGGTAGAGTTGTAGAGCTATTATATGCGTAATGTGCCTGTCCGTTTGTTTGTAACATAAATATGTATGGCAGCACGGGCGAGATGAAAGTCGGTATTTACATATGTCGAACTTCCGTATCGATTGATATACCTACGATATGAGGGCAGGAAGGAAATATGCGCGTGAGCATGAGTTTGTTAAAACGACTGTGACATTTTGCGACATATGTAATGAGTAGTGGGCGTTGTCATTTTAAATAGGTACTGAATCTAAATATGTTTTTTTTTAAAGATATCTTAATTATAAAATTGTCGTTACTTTAATGATTAAGTAGATATTTCTGGACAAGTGTAAGGCCTTTGATAACAATGTCAGAGGTTAGGTCAAGTTATCATTCTCAATAAAATTGTTTGTCTGGTTTTCCCCAGTATGATAAAAGAACAGTGTTACCAGTGGAATGTCATTATAAATACCAAAATGGGTAGTGAAAAACAATTTGATCTAAAAAATTACAGTTTCATTACTAACAAAAAATTTTGTTAGCCAGTTCTAATATGAATTTATTTTAGCCAATTTTGCAGCATTCCTTTAACATACCTAAGTAGGTAGGTACTAAGGACCTGGACTTTTTGCTATCATATCTAAGTGCTTAAAATGTTCCGGCTTTTATTTAATTATAATCGCTTGCTACTTATTTTTTCGATTGCGTTTATGACGTGGATATATAGGTAGAATTACTTATCTATATTAAACAAGATAAATAATTAACAATTTAAATATTTTCTATAAGCATTGCCTCCCGTTTTATACCTAAAGACAGTATACCTTTGTATAAATATCGATAAGATGGTCTATAAAAGGAAATAACAGAGAGACTAAAATACAGAACACAGCTTCAAAATTGACGACACTTGTCGAATTATAACGCCCACTTATACAGTGCAAAAATGTATCATTATTTACTGCTGTTGTGTCTACTGTTCTGCTACGCGGAAAGTCTCCGAAAGCACACCATAAATGAGCAAGTCTGGAGCGCCAGCGTCGAATCTTGCACCAACGCGGGCCAAAAAGTAAATAATGCTGAATTTACTCTACCAAGTTTACCTTCGATTGGGCTGAAATACGGTGATATTGAAGACCTCACAAGCGTCATAATCAGATTTGAGGATAAGGATACATATCTTATGTCACAGCATTTTAAGCATAATTTGTACTATCTTTTGCTGGATACTCGCTATACTTCTAAGGGAATCAAGCAGTTTTCTGGAAGTCACAGTATAACTGCAACAGGAGGCTGGGCTACTCAAGAGAATACCGTGCAAGTGACTGTACAATTTTTTGAAACTGGTGTCATAAAGATGAAACTTCGTGTGGTGGCAGAATCGCGTTGGTCGGTATCCTGTGCTGATACAAAGGCGGTAGTGAACGCGATTGATATTATTACTGATTCAAATGCGTATTTTCCTGACAATATTGTTTAATATTTTTGTTCAACAAAGCTAGCATGCGCGCATAATTTTGTCGTCGTACTATCTCTTGTGTTTCATACCTACTTTAAAGCCTGCAGTCTTTCTTTGTGGAATGAGATAAAGTGTTAACAATATTACGTCCTGGCGCACATATTAGCCCTGTTGGATAGACTAGCTCAGGTACAATAGTTTTGTTATATTATAGCTCCCACTTTCCAGTAAACCTCTTGAGAACTGAATGGCATAGTGGGGGAAAGTTGGCACATCCAAAATTCGCTCTTAAATTATTTGGAGTGGTCATTGCTCAAGATTTTTGCTGGGAACTATTGTTAGATAAGTAGGTACTTAGGTAAGTTATTGGGAATTATTATTATTAGATAAGTACTGTCTTTATTTCTTGTTATCCTAAAGTAATGTCATATAAAATAAATAGGTACCTAGTACTGTTCAGTAAGCCTCACCCATGTCTAACTAAGTGTAGTTCCACTTAGTTACGTAAACATAAACTAAAGGTCGCATGTAGGTGGCTAAAGTAATAGAAGAAATTACATCTATTTATTACAACGCAGACACAATGATACTATGTAATATATGAGGTCTTATTTTCGCTGTAAGAATAACAATCAATAACATTAGCAAATGTAATATTCAACTTTCATTAACATTGAGAACTAATAAAGAGCTCTAACTTACAAATAAAGATTTTCTATGATAATTTTGAATGTGAACGCGCTTTAAGGTGTATCACCTTGTATAAAATTTGTACCTATCCCTATCTGTATTCGTTTTTTTTATTTGGGTAAAACTAGAAAAAACTAGAATTACGTTTACTTTACCAATCACATGCAATAATCTACGCCACTTCCATGTAGGTACAAATCTTGACACCTCAACTTGTAATTTGCAACCTGCTAAGACCTTTACATCGGGTCGCACTGCACTAACCTTTGCAACCTTTACATTCATTTCGTAAGACCCTTTATACACGAGATCATTACAGTTGCAATCATGTTAAGCCAAGTTTAGCTTAAATTTTATTAATTTATAACTTAAGTTGATGGGTTTAAATGTAAGTAATTTGAATATTTTACTCATATTTTATGGTAGAGTTTAGTTAGATGATTGATTTTGTTTTTAATTTATAAGAAAAATAAGTATTATTGTGTAAACGGTACTGTGCTATAAGTTTTTTTATGTATATGTCCAAAAACTTTATTCCTTTCCGATATTAAACAATAAATAAACGCATAATATTTATGTCAAAAGATCTGTTTACTTCATACTACCCTGGTTTTTTCATCACTCCCAGTCCAGCATGGAAGTGAACAATTTTATTACGTACCTACCTATTATATATGTAGGTATGTTTTAGAAAAGTAATATGTATCCAAAATATGCAAAGAAACTTGGAAGTATCATTGTGATGGCTGCAAGTTTGTTTGTTTTAGAAGATATTTTAATGATCTTTAGTTTCACATAGCCTTCACACATGAATCTATGGTGCAAAGTTCAATGCACACTATCGCAACTTTGTTTTAGGTATTTTTGAATAAAGAATCTTTCCACTTGACGCCGGATGCCGCTACAGTACCTATTTACTCGTATTTATGTCCAAATTAATCCTGATGTCAGAGAGATAGAGCTCTGACATGGTATGCGTGCGGAACATATCAACCAAACGCTTATAAAGCATAATATAACAAGTTTATCTGAATAAACATCAATCTTTAGGTATTAAAACAAAACAGATTACAAATGTCACAGGTCTTAAAAACGGAAAACCACAAATACCTAACTGAGAGAGATGAGAGCACGAACAAAGATAAAGAATGTAGTTTGTTTACTTTAATACCACTTACCCATTATGATTTTCTCAGAAGCCTTAAAGGTACAAATATTAGCTTGAACCTCGATGTTGGGTGTTAGGTATAGAAATATACCTTATTCGAATTTTGGACGTTCAAGGAAATACAGCTCCCAGCTCATTATATTTAATGTCTTTTTTGTATCTTTAAGGGCCTAAGTTTAACTGACAAAATACTACCTAATATTTCGTTTAGATTTTATAAAATAAATAATTACACATGTCCACACAGTGCTATTTAGTAAATAGTATCCAAAGTAAGCTAAACTTCTACATGTGTATTTTTAAATTTAAACTAGTTTAATTATGTTGGCAGACCGTAAATTTTAAAGTGACGTAACATAATTAGCCATTATCATAATCAGATGGAGAAAGTTAAGCATTGTCCAAAATATTATGTAAAAAAATTCGCCACAATATACTTTAAAATATTCTAACATGTTACGCAATATGATTTAACTTTATTAGTAACTTTAGCATTTAGGAAGCAGTTTTTTTGTGTTTTGGTAAATAAGTGTAACAATAATGATACTTCCGGTAAAATTACAAATGTATTTGGTTATTGTATTACTTAGTACTACTTACATTTCGTGTGTGTAAACAAATTAATAAAAGTTTGATGAGAATAACAAAAATAATATTGCATGTGAAACCTAAATCCATGTATTTTTCAAAGAAAAATACCACTGTACGACCGTATAAGGGTTCCAGCATGTTATAATACCGAAAAGGCATTTGCTCGATAATTATTAATCCTAAAACGCCTTGTGGTTTTAACCTAAAATGGTCCTTTCAACTTTAGCAGTACGATCAACCTGGCGTAGAGTTGTGCCCTGAGACACAACCCGACCTTATCTTTTAGGTTAGTTGAACTAAAAGACGTAATGAAACACGTGAATGACTGTATGTTTTTTTTTCTAGTGGTCGTGAGAACTGAGTGCATTTTGGATCAAATATCAAACAAAAGTGTGAGACACAAGCTATCTTGAGAATCCGCAGAAATTGTAAAGAATACGGTCACGTGACAAAGTCAAATAAACTGTTGCTAAAAAAAATAGTTTCACCAAATGAGTGAAAAGGTAGCAATTTGTAGGAACGGAGTAATGTAAGAATGTTCTTAATTTACTACTGACTAGACTACCTACTAAGTAGCAACGAAAACAATAAATCTTCTATGCTCACGCGCACTGACCAGTGCTTATTTACTGATAACGTGATAAGCTGCGTAACTTCAACTCAACAACTTTCAGCGGTATCTAAGATACTTACTGAATTTAAAGTATTTTTATAAACTAGCGAAAGATAAGTAGCAGTTAACAATTAATTCTTGCTAGTATGAAAGGTGATAGCCGGTAAAATTCTTTGAATACAAATAACTTACGTATCATTTGTTCTAAACATCGATTCCTTGTCAATTTGTGCTTATATGAACTCAGTGATTTATGAAGTAAACAGAAAATTATATAAATCAATAATGAGTTCGATAACCTATTAGCTTCAACCGAACTTTTAAAATGATTACTATGTGTCTTACGGAAGGTTCATTGGACTTGAATAGAATAATCAATTGGAAACGAACAAGGTAGATTGGAAATAGAATTTACCAATATAATAATTAATTATCTCTCAGGAAGCCTGCCTCCGTATTTTTTTAGAAACATGACGTTTAAGGTAAACGAATTTATAGCCAAGTTTTTTATCTGGAATCACATTTATTTAGTTACTAACCAAATACGTTAGGAATAAATTATCGTACCACAAAACCAATCATCATGTTCTATAGATATCTTTGATATTCCACAAGTCGATAATTATATCAAAGTTCGTGTCAAACTAGTAAACAATTGATATAAGTAGGAAATATTTGTAAAGCTACACTAGTCACATCATCTACTTGTCCATATCCTACACCATTTTTAGATCGGGGCAAGGTCATGAATATCATGTAGGATTTGTTTATAAAGATGAATGGAGAAAACAGTAGGTATACGACTTGCGAGGTAGTAATAGAAAACATTGGTAAGTACGTAACAAAGACGATGCGTTCCTAATACGTACAAACAAATTGCACAAAGGATTCGCGAACAGTACAAACAGTACAATACCAACCTTGGCACAGAAACAGACACGGACCGCAACAATCCTTTCTTTCCGAACCGAAACAGCTTCCTGTTTCGAAAATCCATTTTCACCAACACTTTCTTAGCACAGACTATACAACACACTGCCGATTTTTTCCGTACTTTTAACCACGGAGAGAACAATCACTCCACGGAACCACGCGACCATTCACTCTCGACTCACATTTCAGACTAGTTTTAATTAGAACATAGTTTGCAATCTAATTTACATAAAAATTTCAGGTTTTAGCCTTTAGACGTAAATTACTTTACAATGCATCGACACTATCTCTGTCTAACGAGCAATAAAAGTTGTAAAACAGAAAGAGACGCAACGAATTAGCATTGCCGAAATCACTTGTTTAGATGTCGCAAGTAGGTACACGGTAGTTAATTAGGGATTGGTTTAAAAATGTAATTTTGGAGAGTGCAAAGGAAGTTGATTGCAAAACTATGTGAACCACGGTAAATTACTAGCAACATAACAAAATACAAGAAGGGCGATGTTGCCACACAACAAATTTAATTTTCTTCCAGTTGCTCAAAATATAATTTAAAAAAATATATTCAAAAAGCTCTTTCCGGTTAAAGATACTTATAACTCATATATAATACCTATTAACGACCACTGGTAAAATTTTCGTAGTAGGTAAAGAGATAAAATGTTTTCAATATAACCCAAACATAATAGAATAAAAAAATGGAACTAGAATCCTTGGTACCTATTATGTATCATAAACATATATGACAGTGCTTCAAATACCTAGATACAAGCAGATTCACGTACTAGATAAAGCGCGGCTAGTCTTATAGCGGTCTCCTATAGCCTCCATGACACTATGATTTACTCAGATAATGTCTAGTACTGTTACGGTGCAAATATGCCACTAGAATATCTGCCAACACTGATACTTAAACTTAAAATCTTACGGGAGAAGAATTCAAGATCAAATATGTTGTTGGGTGTAAGTAGTAATTTTATTTGTATAATATTCTAATTTTAAAAATGTGAATGAATATATAATTTAAGATGAAATCTTAGAATCAAACATTTTCTATTCGCACAATTCTACAAATTCTATTCATAAGACAGACTTGCTAAAAATAAAAAATGACGTTTCCGTCTCTACATAAGTAGTTTACGAGACCATGGCTTCTATATAAAATCTGAAAACGTTGGGTTTCAAAATTAAATAACAACAAACTAAAACCTGTTAAAATAACATATAGTTTTTTCTTTTACTACCTAAGAACTTATGTCAAAGAAAGTGCTTAAATTAGTAATGATTGACAAGTCATTTCTTAATTTCCGTCGCTCAGCAGGTTACCGATTTCCTAACCAAAATTTATCACTGACTTTCCACAAAAAGCGCAAAATTAAAATCGTATTACCTCTTTCGTCGTAATCGATAACGCCTTTTACTTATTTTGAACTTACCGACTCGATTCATTGAGTTCAGTTGACATAATATTTACGTAAAAATGACGGTTTGCGGTGAGAAAACTGTGTCAGTAAATACATGAAATGAAACCGCCATAATGGTATTTTAGAAATATCCATAATTTGACAATACAATTTGATTGTTCTTTTCAAGCTAGAAAAAACGTATTTTATAGGTATGAGTATATTTTGATTTACATTTTAAAGTTGGTGCGTGCCGCTTTCATAAAAAAATAACAATAACACCTACCTAAATTATTCAGTCCCTTGATAAAAGAAATTAGTATAGTCTACTTTAATATTCTAACTGACCGGAGTTCTCAACATATCTGTAGGTATGCCGTGTACCGTTCTCCATGGCTCCTTGAAGAATCTGTTTCTCTTACATAACCTATAGTCCGTACGCTAAACTGCAGTGTCTCTGTCGCCACACCTGCCCGTTTTCGACGCACCGTTATTACTCGTGCCCTGCATATTAAATCTCTAAACCTATAGTTACGCTACAGTACATAACTGTTGTTTAACTGGGTGATTTCATTTCAATGTCCTCTTTGAAAGGAATGGGAAGGCAGGGTCATACGGAACGAAAGCTGTGGAATGTTAGAAGGTTCTAGTTTTAAGTACAGAAATAGATGTGGGCTAAAATGAGGCTGTATTGTTGTAAAGGCAAACTCTATACTCAAATGTTCTAAAATAGAAGGCATGATTCATTTTTTTTTATAAAAAATAATTTTCCTATTTTAAAGACACATAAGAGTGATTTTATGTACCTATAATCAGTAGTCTAGATATAGAGCATCCGTTACTTATTCATAATAGCTGAGTAACAGCGTAATCTGTGACTTATACTCAGCAATAAACATTGCGGTGAGAACCTCAAGAACGCGAGCCATCTAGTTGGTCTGCATAACATGCGTAGTATACTGATTACCGTCTTGGGAAAAAATACAGTAGGATATGGAGACCGCTATTAGACTTGTATGATGTAAGGAAAACACTCTCCGGTATGGTGTATGTTTCTTGTAAGTGCAGTTTTATAGTTTTTGCTATATAAAGCAGACGCGAAAATTGGTATGACGGCTGTAACCACTCGACTAGGTTGATAATATGGGTCAACACAACAATCACTTTAAGCTTACATTAGTAGCAAATTAGTAGGCCTTAAACGGGCGCAAGTAATAAGTACTTGCAACCATAAAAGTTAAGCCACTATGACCTTGATATAGAATGTAACTATTTGGTGGCCCAAATTTTGCTCTTCAAAATAGACAGTGTATTCTGGAAGATAAAAGAATAAACAAATCCCGTAAATAGGTTATAGGTATAGGTAGTACCTTATGTCACATTCTGTCCCTTTAGCTATTTAGAATGCAATTTATTTCTTATTTTTTGATTAACTTGCTTTTTTAGAAAAAAAAATCAATGTGTATCTCATATATCAATGCCAGTTATTTTTAAACTGTAGTTAATTCGAAACTAGTTCAATCAATCCACCTACAAGATATCCAGAATCGCCTACGATCGCCTACAGACCCAGTTTTAAACACATTTCTTTTAAAGATTGCGTGAAGAGATCTTTTTAAATACTAATTTATTGTGTCTTAATTCAGGATTAATTGTTTTCGATCGGACAGGTAGTAAGGTGATTTTAGTTCGATTAGCACGCAAAGAGTTGTACAGTAGTACATATTTGTTTGTATCTCTTTTATTGGGTCCTTACATATGAAATTTCCGTTCTTTCATAGTTGCCAGTATTGAGTAGGTATCAGCAATTTCATATAACCTAACCTAATATTTTTTTATATATTACTCTCGCCTATTACGTATATTGAATTTAGCACCTTGGAATGTGGCACGGTTCTATAAGCAGTAGGCATTTAAGACCATAGTCGCTTAACTTTCCCAAAAACATGTAAGAAAGCATGTGCCTGTAAGAAAGAATAAACTTCTACATCCTGGTAGCTGCCAGCCATTTTTCTTCACAAACTGCCAATTTCTCCTGATCAATATGCAAAGTTGTTATTTACGCTTCGGTTATTTCATGCCCATCACGTCACATAGAGATACGTAAAAATTCTACGTCATATAGTACTTACAGTCAGCAAAGAATTTTCTTATATTCAGAATAGATTTTTAAGTAGTTGACTCCATCTTCAATTGTATCTATCTTAGCCTACAATCAATGTTTATGTAGCAGACAAAAACGTAACAACTTCATTTTAATCAGTTCATCGTTTAAATTTATTATTCTTTGAACCGGATTGTAAAATAGGTATTCCTTTTATCTATATCGTAAAACAATAAGACTGTTCGAAGAAATGCAGTCGTTGCGCTATGAATTGCATATTAAATTATAGTTGTATGGATTTGAAGCCTCTGTCCCTCGATACCATGCTTACCACAGTTCAAATAAGTTATCAAAGTTGATAAGTACCTGCAACAAAAACATTTATTTATAAGTAAAGTAATTAAAACAAAACAATTAGAACAGTTTCTTAAAACTATCTTCCTGTAATAGATATTCTTGTTTTCACCCTAAGAGAAAGTTGTTTTTAAAAAATTACATTGCCCTTGTAAAATATTCTCGTAATTCCGTCTAAATTTGGGCAAGTTTACAACCTTATCAGTCCACCGACATAATTATGATTTGATCCATAAACTTAATTATTGCCCTTGGCAGGCTTCCGCTTTATATCCCAAGGAACACTAATTTCAGTTTTGGTTTTGTAGAGACCGAGTGCACTCATTTGAGCTTTTATCATTTAGCGATCAAATAGTTTTTGAAATCAATTTGGCCCGTTAGTACCTACTGCACATTCTTAAGATTGGCTGTATAAGGTCACTCTTGATAAAACCGAATGCGACGAGCGGATCAGTTTGTGTAGCACCATCTTTACCTAGGAAGAGTATCTTGTCTGTTTCGCAGCAATCCGTTTACCTAAGTCTGAGATGTTCTGAGCGAAACGCATGCTTTTGGTATCAAACAGTCTGTACACTCCAACTCCCAAATCTGAACCAATCGTAACATTAGATGCAATAAACAACTAAACAACACACAGTAGAGTTTATTGCCCGTAAAATAAGTTCATCAATTACAGTAGCTCCTCTAATTAGCTGGGTATGCGTGTTCGATGCCCAGTTCGGGCATTTATACAGCATGTGGCTTTATTGTGCTGTAATAGGGTAATGTAATTGTTACTAAGACATGCTAGGATTTTGTAATCGTAGCAATGATTCGATGAATAAATTTTTACTATTCTGGTTTAAGCCTATATCAATTTTGAAAAAATATAGGTATTTCTTTATTTCTGCAGATCTCTTATTCAAAATTAAAACATACAGTGAGTTCAACTTCCTGTTAAAAAGAGAAAAATGTGCAGTCGTTAGTTTGATATTAATTCGAAAATTAAACTGAAAAATGGCACAGGCTATTTCGTGTCATGCATATTAAAATCATGTCCTTCCGAGATCATTATTTTATGTAAAGCGTGATACTTGGCATTTACACTAATTGATTCTGTATTTAAATCGGTGTTGCGTTTGCGCATCAGAAATAAATCATACTTTCCCGAATAACTCAACACCTACAAGGCTCTTATTCTACTGTAGCTGCGGCAATTTAACAAACTGACATGAAATATATTGGACAATTCACTTACAAACACATTTTTTCGGATTTATAATTAGAGAGAGAGAGAGAACATAAGTGGGTGATACAACAATGTACTAGTATTTTTTTTTTTCCCTGGTGCATGTTGACATTATTATGCAGCTATTTTAAACCAGGAAAGATATTTTGTAAACTTGTATTGAAATTGAAACTAACTTTAAGATCTTGTTGATATAAAGTCACTTGTTCTTGTTTCACGAAATGTATTTAAACCCAACCGGTTTCTCGGGAAACTACCTTTATTAAAGTAGACTGTGGACTATGGAATAATACAGCTAAGGAAACTACCTATCTGCACATACATACATAAACTCACGCCATTATCCCGAATGGGGTAGGCAGAGCAAAAACGACCTCAACAAAGGTTGTTTTGCCACGTCCGACAAGTTCTAAGGGTTATTACAGATGATTATGTATATTGCTGTAGTGACGGGATGTCAGCCCATCGCTAAAATTGCAATACACTGAAACCCTCCTCTAATCCCTTACATGGTTCGAACAGAATGCCCAGGAGGAGATGCAGATGGCACATTCTATGTTTTTTATAGCTCCCAGTCCAGCATGAAAAATTATTGAACTAGTAGAATAAATGTTTCTATAAATAACCAATAAATCATTATGCAACGGTGCATCGTTCATAAAACTAAACTGATATGCACTCGATGAATTATTACGTACTTTCACTGCAACATGGTATAAACCGGACATTTGAGATAAACAGCTTATCTTACCGGCGAGAGAACAATCTGGTTGCATCTTATTTTGTCTAGTGTTAGGGAGGCAGCACATAATTTTTAAACTCAGTCAGATAATTTTTGTGAATTTAGTTTGACGATCAAATACTAAAAAATGATTACAATTTATGGAATAGCATTTTGTAGAATAACACGCCAATTGATAATTTAAACTTAGTTTTGCTAATTTGTTGTGTGTTTTTAGTTTTATTTACCATTGTAAGGTAAACAATGCGAGATTAGGATTAATAAATCCATAATTTTACTTTAGAAATGAAGTACCATAGAAAAAAGCAAATTCACCCGTCATTTTTTTTTTTCAATGCAAGCACAGTTGTTCTATGAAAACATTGTGCTTCATTTGTGGAATATCTTTGCTAACTTTACCAATATTTTTTACCACTGTGCTAATAAACGATGCAACAATACCATTCGTATAGTATATTGTGCCATCATCTTAACAATTTTTCTAACCGGTCGCTTGTCCATCAGTCCGTCACGCCTTTAGACAAAATGATTTATTATCAATCGATCAAAGTAAAAAGCATTCTATTATAGATTAAGTAGAGTCCATTTTTATCGCAGATGCAACTCTATGTTTAATATGTTGATAAGTTTTTTAGTGCAACGGGTTGTAGCGTGAAAGTTTTACGTCGTGTGAAATTATTCGTTGAAATAGGTTTTAAATTGATTGATATATTACTTAATGCTGATTCACAATGTGCTTAACACAGATTTTGTGGTTTATATGTTTTTTTATGTCCTTGACTCTCTAGACCAGAGGTATCAAGGACAGCAAAGATTATGGAGTAAGCTTATAGCTAGGGGCACTTGAAACCCCACACATCATCATCAGCCTGTATTAGTCCACTGCTCGGTCTGCAGCCGTTCAGTTCTCATCCAATTCTGCCCGTTTTCTTACGAACATCATCGTCCCACCTAGTTTCAGGACGACCTACGCTACGTTTGCCGATTCGGGGTATTCACACACCGATGGAATATAACAAGCTGGTTTGTGCTGAATAGGTATATTCAAAATCATTGAGATTACAAATTATATTAATGCAATTCATTGTAACATCTTTGCCAATAAATACAACTGTAAATACACACAATAAAGCAACAAATGCAAAATATTGCATACAATTACATAACATTTTTATGCAATAAACAATTAAGCGAACACCTACACCATATACACTATAAGTAGCACGTTTATAAAATCAGATAGCATTGAATAGATGCCGTAACACTATGAAAGTTCATGATGTCACTAGGAATTGAGGGTAATCCCTACACTCTATAGAAAATGTAGGGCATCACATCAGTGTAATTGTATCATCTTATCTGATGACATTTTTATACACCTACGCTACTGTTGCACCAACGAGCAAATTTTGTAGACAAAGGAGTTGCAATTTGTCTTAAGGTCTAAATTTTAAACAAGTAAGGCAATGAAGAATAAACTGGATTGTTTAGCGTTCTTCGTCAACTGAACCGCAATAAACTGGTACCACGGGATGAGTTGACTAATCATAAAAATAATAATATTTTGTATTCGTCAACTGAACTCACTTTTAAGTTTGCATAGAAAGAGCCCAAAAAAGTACAGCTAGCAACATAAATGTCTCATCCATCCATACCAATGACATTTCTGCCAGCTTACCTGCGGAAGTTAGACCTTTAGAAGATTTTAGTTACTCAACCGTTCCTAATTCCATTTACTTGCAAGTAATACAAATTGAGGTTAAATGGATTTGCATAAAATTGCTTCAGTGTGACCTCTAGTTGACCTCTGTCACTAGTTAACTACAAATCTCGTTATTGCACTATCTTACCGCCTAGTTGCAAATGATAATGATAAATATCAAAAGTGTACATTTTATTGGAAACAATTTCTTCTTCATATAAAAACACCACCCTCATGGCAGTCATTTTTGCTTTGTCCAAAAAAATTAAGTAGGCATTTTCAAAAATAAGTGTTTTAATGACGTCGAGTTCCTCTGCTAGCTGCTACTATATTCCCAGTAATATAAGTACATATTCTAAATCTGGTAAATTTTGTACTTTTACCGCTCCTAGTCCGCTCAAATAAAAATCTTACTATTTAAAAAAAAAACTCTTTCTTACTGACTAAATAAAAATACTATGCACGATTACTTCCACAGCAGTATAGTAACTGCAGTCATGAGGTGACATGACTACAGTTTGGTTCCGGTGTCTGTAGCGTCACTTCCGTCGACATTTACCGGCGACACTCACTCGATCGACTTTCATTGTTTTTGTAGCAAGGAATGACGCATAGGAAGTTCTTTTAATGAATCTAATTGACGAATAGTGAGCTATGTTGCTCGACTGTCTCCGTGGTCTAGTGGTCTGAGCCATGGGCTCACGACCCAGAGGTCCCGGGATCGATTCCCGGCGAGGAGCAATGACTTTGTGTTGTTGTTTCTAGTTTGGTTAGGACACTGCAGGCTGATCACCTGATTATCGGAAAAGTAAGATTATCCATGCTGTCGGATGGGATGTAAATAGTCGGTCCTGCGCCTGATTTCTCTCTGGTCGTGTCAGTCAATCTGTCCCATCAGAATAAGAGATTGAAGGAATAAAGTGTGCACTTGTGTGTTGCGCAAACACGTGGTCACTAAAAACTAGTCCTGCGCAGTTGGCCGATCTCTGGGAGATTGGCCGCCATCACCGTAAATCAGTTGGGAGGACTATTAACTGATGATATTCATTATGTATTGGGTTTAGTGAATTTCGTGATGGTTTTCAATCAAGTAAGACTTGAGGATGTCTGCAGCCTATTGGATTGAATTCAGTTTTGATTGCTTTCGCCCAAAGGTCAACTTTCAACTATGAATCTTTCGAAAGCTATCCATATCATGAGAATTGGAAATGTAATAAGACTGATTTAACCTACTAATATTATAAATACGAAAGTTTGGATGCTTGTTACTCTATCACGCTTCAACCACAGGACGGATTGATATGAATAGGATATGTCCTATCATAGGCTACATTTTACCGCGAGAGAACCTTCATTTCCACGGAAAAACTCTCTTCAGGTGAAACCGCGGGCGGAAAGCTAGTTGTAAGGGTAAACTATTTAAAATTATTAAAAAAGGTGGAGCTCCTATTAAAAAATGTAATATTTGTATCCAAAAAAGGTAATTGCCTTAAATTGCTTTATTTTAAACGATAGGAAAAAGTCTTTTTCAAGTTCAAGACTAAATTACAATTACCATTAATAGCTTCACTACAACACTTACACCAAGATAAGCATACCATTAGTCAAACCCCGTCAGAGTCGGACAAATGACGCAACAGACAGACAGTCAGACAGACAGGTGGACACCACTAATCTCTGCCGACAAACCATCTCGACCGACTAAGCCGATTCTGATAATAAATCAACTCTAAAGAAGCCGCAGTTTGGTAATCACTCATCAAAATATTGGTGTTTTGAATGAGTTAGGATACCTTAGTACCTATGATCGAAAAGAAGAAGAAGTACCTATTACTTAAGAAAAAGATTCTGTGCCACAAATTTTATTTATGGTTTAATCTCGCAGAGGATACACTTAAGCGGTTTAGTGGTCTGAGTCGTTTGCTCTTGATCTGGAGGTCATGGGTTCACAAAATTGTTAATTAACAATCAATTTAAGTAATTACTTTGCGAAATTGTTCCCATTTGTTATTGTCTGACAAGTAGTTGCATTGTTTACGGGGTTCACCGGGTCCTTTAAACCACACGACAGAGTAAGAAAAAAAATAGAAAGAAAGTGCTTAAATATCAGCCTTAACAACAACTATTAAACTGGCTAAATAATCTTCTCAACTTAGACCATACTAGCTGCATACTCATACAAATAAAAATAAAACATAAATCGATAATACCAATCAAATAATGATAGATTATAACAGCGTTCAGCAGCCGAACTCATATGTTGACGTAATTGTCAGATGCGCTAACATCGCCGCCGGTTATTCAACCGCTTGGAAAGTAACAGAGAAATGCCTTCAGAAATGCAGAGAAATTCGCATTCATACAAAACGATCATGCACGAATCAACCACCGTAACCGACTTGAGCCGTTCGATTTTAAACGCTAAACCTTTAACGATAGGGTCGAAAGTGTAAGTGTATCTGTCTGCTAGAGATGAACACGAAGATCACAATTTTTAAATTGATTCGCTTTTTTTATGTGGAAGCGACAATGGGTAATTATTTATTAGAAAACGTGATTTTGCTTTATTAAAAAGTAACGTTATTTTAAACGAAATCCAAATTTGTAAAAGAATAATGACATAAGATATTATGAGATCGTTTTAATATTTAGTTGGTGAAAAATAAATACATCAATCTAAATTCAAAATACGAGAAACAACAAATCAAAAATTTTAACCGAAGACAAGATTCATCAATCTAAGTAATAGTGCCTTGTTTGATAGACTACCAGAAATTGCAACCTTCTTCTAACCGTTTATTTATCTACAAAAAAGTAGGTAGATGCATTCTCACCACCCCAACACTTTTATATTGCATTATAAACATAGACTACTTTACTTTACCAGCAGAAGCTTTAACCTCTTAACCGACAAAAAATACACAAAGTGACACAGCTCGTCACGACATCTCTTTACTAACTTCTTTAATAACGCCATTTCACACCGAAGAATGCTCTAGTAAAAGGTACTGCGGTCGTGTCGGGAATTTGTGTCGAAATCTGTCATTTTCAAAAGAAAGTGTCGAATGTCGTGGTCGGATATTGAATAGGCATAAAGAAATGTTGTGTCACATCTCATTGACTGATCTACTTGAAGATCACAAATAAGATAATTTCACGGGCATCTAATAAAATTGACAGTATCTATTGAATTTCGACAGATATACTTCCATGCTGGACTAGGAGTGATAAAAAAACATAGCCTGCATCTCCTCAAGTTATAGGTAGTTTACGCTCTGCCTACCCCATTAGGGATAAAGGCGTAATTATGTGCATGTATGCATTTTTGACAAGTTTGGTTTGTTGAATCATCTGTCCGTCCGTCTGCAAGTCCACCTGTACAACGTTGGAGTTTCGAGTTTCATAACGCCGTAAAACTTAGGCCCGTATTTATAATCAGCTCTCAAGAGTGACAGCGAGTTTGAGTTTGAATCAGAAATGTCATTTCAGGCCAAAACGTCAAATCCACACTTAATATGGCTCTCAAACTTGAGATCGCTTTATAAATACCAGCCTTAGTATGAGTTTTTGATTCTTGCACCTTTTTATTAATTTGCCCAAAGGCTTATTACACTTCATTCACTAACACATACAAAAGTTACATTTGTGTGAGTTCTAACCATGTTCCTAGAATAATGTGTGACTGGGTGAAAGGTTACATCTTCAGTTACGTAAAACATAACGTAGACAAAGACGGTTGTCTTTACTACAGTGATTTATTTGTTTATAATAAATTCGAATTGCCTCCAAGCTAGAATTTCGTGGCATATTATATAAGCTAGAATTTTTATAAATGGACCTTGCCAAATTTTATCTGTTTGAAAAGGTTACCTAGTTCACTGTGTTTGTTTTTATAGGCTTTGAGACATTATTTAAGTCCCTATTTACCCGACCTGCAGTTTTACTTGGATGAGTATATATAGCCTTTATGTAAGCAGTTAAAAGTCTATCTACCCCAATGAGGAACTGAATGTGTGACCTTATGCGTGTATGTAAGTTAGTGCTTTAATACTGAAATATAACATTTTTGTAAAGTGCACTATCTAAACATACCTTGGCGTGTGAGGTTGCGCCTACCCTGCATCTTGCTTTGCATACTATCACGTTTATCTTAATGTCTTATTTCTAACTGGTTCCCAATGCGCTATAAACAATCACTTTTACCTGCAACTGTACAACAAGCAGCTGTTTACTAGCGGCCTTCAGAAACTAGGCTAGAGAAAGTCTAGACTTCTAATTTAATAGGCTTTTCTTATGGGGAATGATAGAATTTCTCTCACCGCACCTCTCTTTGTGGCTGCCGACTGTACACCCGACCACATGTGAACACTAATAGGCTTATTGAAGTATACTTATGATGTAGAGAAAGTGATTAATCTATGTGGTTTACTGTAAGCTTCTCTTAGATTACCGGATATGAGGTTGGAAGATCATTCAAGTGATATTAGAAAATGGTGCTTTAGACATGGAAAAGGCGTTAACAGTATATGCTAAGATTACTAAGCTTCTTGGTTATATGATACTAACTTGGATCTAAATAAAAATCTATTAAGAAACCGTATACTATACATATGTATGGTGATAGTCTTAAACATAATAATTACAATCACTTAAAAAATTGTACGAATTATATTTTTAAATTTAATAAGGCCTTTAAAATGGAAATTAGCACCTAAAATATAATATTACTACACTTAACACTTGGATAGTGTTCGGCCTTCTGACCTGTATTGTATAGGTAAATTATGGTTTAAGATCAATGACAATAAAAGCCTGAGATAACCTCTTGTATAAAAGTAGATCCGCCTAATAAAATTAGCTCATCAAGTCATCACCATTTTTTTTTTTGTTTTTTAATCTTGTAACAATGTGTTGTGATGTGATTTGACAGACTGAACTGATTGTATATTGGTGTTTTTATTTTTCATACTGAAGAATGTCTATCAATTTAATATTGACAGCCTGATAAGATTAATATAGACAAGTGAAATTATTTTATAAGCAAAGTCATCACTGGAAAAGAAAATCTCGTTCGAATTATTAATTTTAATCTGATTTCTGCACGCTTTTACTCTCTTTTATTACTTTTCTCGATTCTCATCTCTCTAATTTTCCGCCATTTAGACGCTAGTTGCCAACTCTCAATCTCGATTACGCATGAGCCAAGAATTTAAATTTGACGATCACTATGTTAAAAAAAAACTTATCAAATGTGTGATTAATAATATCGTACAATAAATCAGAAATACCCACTTTTCGACTTAAAATATAAATTCCTTTATCTACATGGCGAAATCAACACGATTGTCCAATTCAATTTTCATTGCTGCTTAAAGTAGAAAGTTTTATTCAGCTAGCGAAAGCCAAACAGCAATGGATAGTAAACTCGACTTTGTCGTCATCAGACGACAGTATCAATGAAAAGTAAAGGCTGATCACTTAAGGTCGTCAAGTTTTCGATAAAATAATAAAAATAAACTAGTTTCCAAATGTCATAAGCATGCGATACCAACGTGAAACATCTAGCAACTGGCAAGACGACAACAAATAAAAAAGTAGTTTGCGCTAAAAAAATATGCAATTCTGATGTTTTAAATTTTATAGTGATAAAGTTGAAAACCCATTTCATTGAAATGCAAAAGACTGCAAAAACTATCACATAAATAATAGAATTATATTAATAACTTTTTTTTTAATTTGTTTTTGTTAGTAAGGAATAGTTGTTGTTATTATACAGATAAGCAGTACCGAAACATAAAATTATACTGTTACATGAAAAACGACGAGAAATTACAATTACAATAAATACGTCTTTTATTGCATAGTAATTAAATTTTACAACCTTAACAGTTTGCATTTTCCCACATAATTATTCGTCGTCAAGGTCTTAGTTGAGTTCAAGGAAATTTTTAAACCCATAAGTTTAATTTAATGGGTTCAAGCCAAAATTAATATATTCACCAATTTCGAAATTTAACAGGTTTGAAAGATGGTCAAATGTTACAAATTTAAAATACATTTTAACATTGCCAAAGGACATAAAAATTTGCATAAACGGATGTTATGTCATAGTTCATTAGATATATTGGGCTTAGTTTATATCATTCCTGGATTTTTTGACACGGGCTAAAAAAAAAATGATATTCGATATACTTAAGAAAAAAATATATAAATTACAACTTTAAAAATAAATTGATTTATAAAAATATTGAATAGACCACGTCAAAAAATCACTATGCAATGAAAACTGTACCTAATATTAAAATAAAGAGGTCATTGAACTTAACATTGTACTTATTAAAATGTCAAACTGTATCAAATGCCTTCTATAAAGACCATTCCTAATGCGTTCAATATAATAGAACTATACTATACAATATTCCTATTATACGCTCTGTATCCAATTATAAATGTTCTTAGAGCATTTCTCCGTAATTAATCAATGTTTAATTAATCTGCCGTCACTGGTTCAAACTAGTTACAATTAGAAAGCTATCCAACAATCACACGTGTGTATCATCTCACCATTCGAGTAAGGTACATGGGGTACATACATAACAATCACGCATGCACCTTCTTTATGGCACAGGCAGAGCAACTAAGAGGTTAATTTTATTTTAGGCAAAAGTGTAATGCTTAAGTGACAGGTACATCAAAGTCCTACGTACAATACCTGTTTTTTACAGTATGTCTGGAAAGGAAGGCAACTAGAAATAGTACATTGTTTAACGAGGAGAGAACATGACCGATTCCCACGAGGGTGTAGTTTGAGGCCCGAAGCGCAGCTGAGGGCCTCAATACACACGAGTTGGGAATCGCATTTTCTTCCGAGTTATACATAGTGCTTTATACTACACCTATAAGGAAAATATAATCAAAAATCCTTGTAAGATAAAGAATGATATCACTTACATGAGAAGATAACTTAAGAACATTTGAAGTGTCATCATCCATGCGAACAGAACACAAACAAACAAAACACATATTAATACAGTCACACATTACATCGAAAACACTAAACACTCTTAATTTACATTATAAGTCATATAAATCAAAGAACGAAAAAGAATTCGCGCGGACATGTTGATTTTGCCATATTTTTTACTTAATAATATAAAAGAGACAAATGAAGCAAAGCACATACTGCCAAAAAATGTAAGTGGCCGGTATCATTTTGTGGGCTTCGACATACAAACTTTTTGTTTTTTGCCATTCGCCTGTTTCTAGTTTTGAATTATGAATTTAAAAAAAAAATAGGAGGGGAGAAAATACTTTCTCCCCTAGGGGAGAAAGTAAATCCCATATATTTTTGCCGCCCGCATATTCGTTCGCTTGGATTTACGTACTTTCTTTCCTTTTTTCAAGTAAGAACTAATATACTTTCCGAATAGGTGTAGTATAAATATAGGTTACTGCATTGATTTTCATCTCTACATAATTTAAGTGTAGGCTAATATTCTCTGATAAAAGGTATACAAGAAAAGATTTCAGAATAAAAATGACTTTACAAAAACTCAGCAAGAAAGAACAAGAAAACTGATTATTCATTTCGCACCGAAGATTCAAACCAAAACTGGCCCATCCACATCATTAGGTAACCAAATGACAATCATCCATAAAAAATACAATTTAAATATTTCGTCCTGATTCTGTATCGGATATATTATTTCTTATTCTTTTTACGGATCAAATTTCATTGTGGGATTGAGCACAGTGAATTCGCACTTTCTTGTCGAAGATGGCGATTTAGCATGTAATGTAGGTATGACAACGTGCTTTTACAAGTTACTGCCTTTTGGAGTTTAATTAGGAATGCAATTTTGTTGAATTAAAAATACGAACAAGACATGATTCGTTTATAAATTAAAAATATAAAAAATAACTACGCAGCACTTTGTTACTAATGTGACATATTCCGTTTTCTTTCTCTATAATTAATTCTAGATAATTATACACGTCTTCTATCATACCTATCTATAGGTTATAGTATAAGTGATTAACGAACATTGAACTCCGGTGTCAAAATCATATTATATGTCAACTAGATACTTGTTTTATGACCCTACATATCCTACATAATATATTCACCACTTATATTTCTATCAATAGAAAACACTTCTAAACTGGACGAGTGAAACTCCTCATCAACATCCACTCATACGCTTGTCTAAACAACTAATCATCTAATATTGAGTAGGTTGCCCCATAGCATCATGCCATACCTAATACTTGTTTGAGATTGCTCATATGAATTGTATAATGTATCGCTAGTTCAATTTCTACCGCTGACCTTTCTACGCCAATCAACGTGTTATCGTCAGGTGGATCGAATATTATACTATGCTAGAGTTAGTAGTAGGAAAATATATTGTATTTTTTTCAGTTCATGGTTGACTGAAATTGTTGTACTTACAAATCGTAATTAGAAAATATACCTTAAAGGCTAGATAGAGGGTTACGCGTTAAAGAAATGCTTATTGCTGTCCTGACAGATTGAATACAACAAATGTTTACGCCACAATACACCGAGACCCGCAGATCCCTCTACTACGCAGCTGGCACACTATATTTTTATATCACTCCCAGTCCAGCATAGAAGTACCTACATATTCACATTATACTACAGTAACCTAACAGTGACAGGCCTGTATGCGCCTGAGTGTCGCAATGCTGCGCATGCGTCGCTAGCTAATTGTAATGGCGCAAGTCAGGTGCACTGTATCATAATAGTAGAGAACTGTGGTCTGTGTATGATATAATAGTTAAGTGAGAAGATTAGTTTGTTTGCAGGAAAGTTGAGTTATGAGTGACGATATTGCAACCATCAGATAAATAAAAAAAATAAGTAAATTAACTTTTAGCTGCACCGAAATATTATACCATGTTAGCCATATTGACTATTCAAGATTAAACTGTCAATAAAAAAATAAGAACAGAAGTAAGAATCAATTTTAAAAGCAGTGAACCATTGAATAAATAAAAGATAATTACTTAGTTTCAAAATGATCGCTGTCCATTTTAAACAATATTCTTTTTGACCAACAAGTTTTCTTGCAACGGTGGCATTGAGAGGCGCTAATTTTCTTTTTTATAAATATTGTTTCTTTTATAAATTAAACACAGAATTGAAAGCATTACGTGACTCTATTTACCTATTTTTTAAGATCTCGTAAGTAGGTCATAAGTAGTTTTTTTATTTATTAAGATTAATTTTAGAGATATATTACACAAGTATCGATTTGCGACTGTAGGTATGTGATTTGCTGGCTTGATGCTACTATACCCAACCAGGCAAATATGACTGGAACATTTTCCCAAAAAGTGAAACACAGATGACAAACGTTTTCCAAAAAAAATGCCTGATCTATACCAACGTAGGAACTAAATAAGACACAATGAAGTTATAAAACATCTATTGATGATTTATGCTCTTACGATCCTTAAAAAGGTACATTCATAAAAAAATCTAGGCGTGAAACAATACCGAATTAATAAAACGCTAAAACCTTAACGAAGTAATTTCAATAAATCATCAAGCCGGATCTCCCAAGCGACTAAAAAAAGAAAAAGACTAGAGAAGTCAAAACTATTATTTAAAAAAAGTTTACAGATATAGGTATTTTTTCCTTATTGACCTTTAGAAGGTCGCGATCTCTAAAAGATTATTCGGTTTTATTACCTAGACATGCAATTAATACTGCATCACGAATAAATATGCAATGTTTATGACAAAAAAAAACTTAAATTAAATGTTGATGTTTTTGTAAAATATAAATGGTAAATTAAATATGACAAATACGAAGAGAAAAAAAAAACACAGGCAGGAGCATTTTGTAACCTTGAAATTCCATTTGCATCATTCTACCAATCGCAGCTCTTATCCAAACCGGTGAAATTATTATTATAAAAATTAACAGTATTAATTATATTATTCTAAAAATTAACAATACACGTATATTTTTAAGCAGCTTTATGTTATTTTTTTATCCTTAAGAGATAGTGGACATATTAAAAAGAAAACAACAAAATAAGGCGCGTATTTTCCAAACTTTGTCACGAAGAAAACTAATAACCTCATTTGAATATTTTTATAGTAAACCGAAGACTAGTTTTTTTGGAGTCACAAGCTTAGAGTAGGTATATTAAATAGCCGAAACTTGATTGGCGAATGGAGCCTTTCGTCAATTTATAAAAAATATGGGAGTAGTTAGTAAAAATATAGCAGGTATTTACTGACAATACGCTAATATTTCAGTTTATTAAAACTTGCCAAACTAAATATGAGGTCATTTTAAATCAAGTGCAAATATTTTAGGGTGAGTTTCTATCATCATACTGAACAACTTTACCCTAGGAACATATGAAAAAATAATGGTCCTCCCATACAAATTGACTCGAGCCGCTAACACCATTGTATGGGTGGGCCAAATATTTTTTTCGTATTTCGAAATATGTTCCTTGCGGAAAGTTGTTCAGTTTGATGATAGAAAGCCACCCTTAAAATATTTGCACTCGATTTAAAATGACCTTATATAAAATAAATGTTAATTTGGGTAACTCTTTGCTCTTAGCAACATACCTAAATAGCAACGTTTAAACTAAATTGGTTTCTCTTCATAAGGCACAAACTCGGCGAAAAATACCGGAAACTTCACCCAGCACATCTTGAACCCCAACACCGTTTTATATTCCTTCAACTAGAGCTCATATAGCACTGGTCGTAGTTCACTTATCCGGTCGGAAGGTTTCTACTAAATCGGAAGACAGATAATGCTATGTTTGAAAAGATACTCAAATGATTCGTTTCCGACGACCTTAGTTTGGAAATGGAATCGACTGGTAAAACAATGCGTGGTTATATGTTATAGCTATAGGTAGATACATGTATTGTATACTGAGATTCTATTATTTGATGTAGGTTGTGTTTGTATGGGAATCGAAAATGTAGTACCTACACGTTTGGACTAATTACAACGAACGATATGTTTTGAAAACTTTATTGTTCATTGCAAAATTGTATGAAGCCGTAAGTTTCAGTTTCAAGTTTGGGTAGTGTTATTTAATGTTACGTTCTTAATTTATAATTATTTAACCAAATTCTAAAAAAATAACGTGTCAAACTCCATAAAGATAGTCGGGAAAATTAACCATGTCATCATACTATTTTGCAAGTTTTCAAATGTAAAGTATAATGTCAACATAACAATACATAACAATATTCAGAAGAAAGCCTTTTCGTTACCACACATGAATAATTAAGTATTAACTAACCGAGCTGCTACTGATTTCCCATTGACCGACCACGCCGCGCCACACCCTACCGAAAATGTCGACACCAAAGATTTGCATTAAAATAAAACATTTGGTCACTGGCTGAGCTTATGATTACAGCGGAAGCGTCAGCGGATTTTCGATATGAATCCTTCCTTACATTACATTACAATGTAGAAGTCCTTAATAATAATCAAGCATTTACCTATACACGTTTTTTGAGTGTGATGATTGTACCCATGAAATTAAACAAGTCCATGAGGAACCCAATTAAATTAAGAACAAAAGAGTTTTCTTATTGCACTTTATGGAAACAGTCAGCTGATCAAGGAATTTCATTTGGGAAAACCAAATTATCTTTTGAAAAATTACCTTAAAAACTAGAAGACTAGTTTAGTCAGTAGAATCGTTCCAGGTCAGTTTTAAAAACGAGTAAAATTCATCGCGTTTTAGGATTGTACGCTAAGTCATATCATAAACTCGCTGCCGCTCTCGCTCCGCTGATTTCATAGCCGCAGCTTACCAAAGGAGTGGAGTCAAAAAATGCAGTTTAGTGTTGACAAAGGAAAGGCAACTGTTGGTAATGGTCCATTTAGCGTAAATAGCAGTTACAGTGTTATTGTGGTGAACAATGACAGGGTTTGTGCAATCAATCGTGTGTGTGAAATGCATTGTCAGTTATATGCAGTGTGGTAAAAAAGATTGTAAATAGAGAGACCTATTTTCAAGGTAAATGCAAATTGCTAGGGTTTAACTGTGTATGATCTACCATACCTACTATAAAAAATTACCTAAAAAAACTAAGAGGTCAAAACATTTTCAGGAAAATATTTTTTGGAGATATTTGCAATGTATAAAACGGGCCGGATGGTCTATCTTATGGTCCATTGATGGTTATAAAATATGTTAGATGTATGAAAAAAAAAATATTAAACTGAATTAAAGCAAAATAAAAATGGCGATAAAAAATAAAGTCACAACTATTTTAAATCAATTAGAACTATACTGATGTTCTGGCATACAAACTGCCTGATTTAAAACAAGTTTCTCGAGCTACATCTAAAATATGATTTACTGGATAATAATCATTACGCCCGTATTACATATTTTTCCGGTTATATATATATCGATCGTTTATCGAACGAGTGACATAATCAGAGTGGCTCGCAATCATTTCTTTATATGTGTTTGCCAATAGTATGTCGTAGTGTATGATTACTATAATATGATTAATAAGTATTTTGAAATGTTTATTTTGAAAGAATTTTATTTGATGGGCTATTAGGGCTTACCTATAGAATAGAAAAGTTCAAAAAGTCAGTAAAAGGATGTAAATGATGGAATTTATTGTCCCCAAGCTAAAAATAAACATAACCTACTCTTCTGCTATGACTATCAAGGTTTCTACGAATTGACTTAAAAAGATTTTTTAATAGGAAAAGTCCACCTGTGTATGATAGATTTTGTACGTGTAATGTACCAGTTTTAGCATAAAAGTATTCAAAACATATTTTTTCATAGCAATACTTGTATTAGAACTATATGAGAGCTAAAACATGACCTTTATATTTGT